>JAJHUR010119994.1:0-52208 GCA_027495735.1 Lutjanus campechanus
GACGTCGAGATCGTGGACAGTGCACACATTTATTAAATTAATCCATCAACTCTGCACAATATTATCGACTTTGCATCCAAAATGCCACTATCAGTCAGCCTCTACATAACTAGACAGATCATATGCGAGCTGCACAAATTGTATTTACAGAGCCGCATTGACAAGAATGTTGAATATTCTGGATGAAATATTGTTTGTGACTGAAACTGTTGCACCGCAATGAAAAGCTGTTACAGGAGTCCAGACATTGGATGGAACAGCAATCAGTCTGCCCTTCAGTTGCCCAATCAATGTGCAACTCAATTATTATTGCAATAGGGCACTTCATTTTAATTTCATTTACAATATGTTATTGTTCTTGAAAGTCATTTTGATTTAAAGTAGTTTATTCTTACAGTAGTCACCAATACTGAAGCTGCATGAAATTAATCAACTCTCTTTTTAAATCTGACAAGCTACAGTGCTATATAACGTCAAGGTAAAGAGCACGGGATCTCAAAGTGAGGCTCATGGACCAATGAGGCCCTCAGAAACATTTTGTGCAGCGCCTGTACATGGCATGAAATGCATGTATTATATTTAAATCATTACACTTTGCTTTCAGTAGCCCACATTAAATAGACTGCTTGGCTAATTCATCAAACTGCGCACCCCTGCCAAGCTTCTGTAAGGTTAGGAACGAAAACTTCTACTGGTGGCATTCTGGTGGCACCTCAAGGGTGTTATGGGAATTATGTTCTGTCATCAGTGCTCGTGCTGAGCTTTGGTCATGCAGCAGTTTAAGGAAAAGTTGATCAACTCTTACTTCGGGTGAGTTTGGAGGGATTTTACTGTTAAACTCCAATTACCAATACTATGACAACTTCAAGGAGTTTTTTTGCTGCCCTAAATCAAATGATGCATCCCTAAAATTGGCACTCAGTCATCAACACTTTGAGAACCTCTGGTATAGAGTGATTTACAAAAATATATTATCATCCTGTAATGTTTATCAACTGTTTTAGGGTTTATTACATCTCTGTAAGTCTTTTGGAATAGCAGTCCACATAAAATAAATATGCAAGTTAGGTCACATACCGTTAAAATCGTCCGTATAAACATGAAATATTCATCACAAAATGAGCATTAACCAATATTAAATTTTGGAAAAGAGTTAGCCAAAGAGTTCAAAAATTCAGCTACTCACTGAATCAGAGTCAGCTGTCAACATGTGTCGATTAAAATGTTGGTAAATCCTGACTGGTGCATATGTGGCACCATCCTTTTCCATGAGAGCCCTTATTCAAACCAGTAAGAAAAGTAAGAAGAAAAACACAACTATAGAAATCACTCCAATACTGTTTATACTGTGGTAGAAAATATTGTGTTCATGTGCGAGTCCATCGGTATTTGTGGAAAGATTGAAAACATGAGTTTTCAGGACCTTTAAACAGATCATCCAAATGGGAAAATTATGTAATTTCCACAACAACAACAACAAAAAAAACAATAAGTGGAGGATCCCTGTGGCTGTCTAAGAGTTCTGTTGTTTCTGCTGCTGCAGTTGAGTCATTTCAAGGTGTGATCAGTTGCTCCTCTGCACTAGACTGCTCTTTACGTTAGTTTCAACCAGTGTGTCTCCTCTGCACTGACCTCTGATTAACAACCTGTCATGGACAGATGCACGTTAAATCTCGGGACAACCCCTGTCTCCTACAGTTTATGCTTGTATGCACTCATTCGCAAATGAGTTACACATCCAGAGTCACTTGATCAGCATCTTGACCTTTCAAACAATTTGTCAAATACTAACACAACCTGTGTGCTTCCCTCTAACACTATATTTAAACAGACTCGCAGTCTTCAGCACACAGCTGCTTACATTAATGGAAAGACATGAGCAGAGCTCTGGGCATTGGACAGTGTAATACAATATTAGGCGCAGACTGCATCTGCCTCTTCATCTCTGGCTCTTTGCTATTTAAGTGGTTGGGTTAAATAAAAACACATTTTGTAGGCCTAATACTGTGTGATAAAACAACCCAAATCATTGGTTGTCTGCCAAAGTAGTTGGTTGAGAAGATAAACATAGCTGCCTGCCAACATTTTGGGAAGATGGCTGCTGGTAAATTCCCACCCTGGGAAAGAATTCAGCTTTCTCCTCAGCAGTCCTGAGGGCTAGGTTTGCATGGATATCATTTTTATGAATATTTTATCTGTGATGAATGAAAGAAAAGGAGATAATAAGCAGAGCTGAAATTATAAGTTGATTAAACAATTAACTGATCAACAGAAAATGTAGTTTTTTTATTATAAATGATGTGTTATTGACTTTGTCTGAGATTTTTTAGACAAAAGATGAATCAACTGATCATAAAAAAATAAGAAAATAAAGAAAATAATCATTGGTTGCAGTCCTTATAATAAGAGATGTTAGAAAAACTCGGGCTGATCGGAGTCCATGAAAAATTACTGAGATACTACCTGAAAGCCAGCATGAATAGTACTTTCTGCTAATGTTCGTCTGTTGAAAGCTTGAGCTGAGGACTAAGTGTTCTGAATATTTAGTGGCTGAAAATGCTGTAAAAAATTTACTACAAACCCAAAAATATGGTAAACACTACAGTACATTAAAACCTCCTACACACTAGAGAAGCAAACAGCTGACAGCACAGCTGGCGTCTGAGACAGAGGAGTTGTGCTCCTTCAGGGAAAAGACCACAGAGGGGACAGATTCAACCTCCCACAAAAAGGATCCGTCCCATCTGCAGTCTTCTTCTACTCCACAGTTCTGAAGTGAATAGATTCTTTCCAGGCTTTATATATTTAAAAAATCCATTATTCAGTCTTTAGTCACAAAAGATGTTGCTGGAAATAAAAGCTCTATCTTGCACACCTTTAAAAAGGATCTTAAAGCCTTGTTACATGCCGCAGTGTTGAACTGCCATGTTCCTACAGTAGCCCAGAACGGACAAACTGAACATTGGCTCGAGTTTGTCATTGCGAGTTTTGCAGCCACCGTGGTTTTTCTTACACACTTGAAAGGGGAGGGTGAGGTGAGTGGTATTCAGTTGGTTGTAATCACCAAATCCCACACACTAGTCCTTTCAGAGTACTGAATATAAAATTCATCAGAGCTGAAACTCTCTGTTGATTAGTCAATGAACAGATTAATCGACAAACATTCCTTGGTTCCAGCTTCTCCGTTTTGTAGTTTGCAGTTTTCCTGTCTTCAGTGATAAAAAACTGAATATCTTCGGGCTTTGAACTGTTGGAAAAAAACAAGCAATTTTGGCGATTTTTTACTTTTTCCTGCCATTTTAGAGACCAGATTTATCAATGAATTGAGAAAATGATGATTAGAGTATTATGAAAATAATCATTAATTTTAGTCCTAACATAGATAAGAAATGTGTCAGCATGAGAGGCTGAAAAGTGCCACAGCAGTTATTTCCAAGCCAGTCTTTCAAAGGGCAAACACAAACAGCAAAATAAAACGAGCAGCTGATGGGTTCACTTTTATTCCCCTGAAACTAGAGATACTATTTTTTTTCCTTCCCAAAACCGATTCCGAAACCTGAACTTTGTCTGGAGACACCAAGTACCATTCCAAAACCACGTGTTAAATAATTATTTATTTATTATATTATTTATCTATACTACAGTTGTATACCACTTACCATGTATGGATATGATATGATTGTCGTCACTTTTGTATGATCAGGTTCAGGTTAAAAATATTTGGTAGCACAGTCCCATTTTGGGCTTAATGAATAAATAAACATGATATTTGATCGGTGCACGGACCCGCACACTTGCCGATATCCAATCCAGAGTTTTTGGCTGTATCAGAGGTATTTCCAATACTTGTATTGGTGTCAGAACAACTCTCCCTGAAACTGAATCTTGGGTTTATCTCAATAAAATGCAATTTGTCTCTGTTATTCGTAGTGTCCTCTGTATTTTAATGACAATGACAAATGACAAAAATAATAAAAATTAAATCAGTTTTTGCAGGTTGGGGGGCATGGTTTTGTTTCTTTTGGCTTCTGAAATGGGCCATGACAAAAAAAGTTTAAAACCCACTGCTACAAATCATCCGTGATGGAGAGTATGGACCAGGTCCAGTAACACATATCGTGTTCATTTGATTTATTTTCTGGAAAGGACATCGTGAACCTTTTTTACTACAGTTAGTAAAAGTTTTTAATTTCCGATTCTTCTGGCTCGTTTGCACCAGAACTCCTAAGGTTACTACAGTATGTATCAGGGAAACAGCCTCAGGTATGGAAAGTATCTTCATTGCATAATATTCCAGGTCAAGCTAATATTATCGTCATACATCATGTTCCATAGGAGCTGGAAACGGCTGTGACAAGGCCCCGGGGCAACGCTGTCTTATTTACTGATGGAAATAGGTCTGCCCGAGCAGCCAACTAAAACCTATTTACTTTTCTATAGCCCAGACATGAGGGATGGATAGAGGGAGAGAAACATAGAGACACAGAGAGTTGAACAGGCTAATCTAACAATTAGTATTCACACTGCTGCTTCCCCCTCTCTTCCTACATTTACGTATGATAAATTCCGGTAATGAAACAGTGGATGGAATTTACACAAAGCTGATTGAATTTCCTCATTAAACATAAGAAGGCAATCATTAAAAATGAGCCTGTAAATCTTCCACACTGTATAATGGAATAGACTTAGTGGGGGTTTTGGCGTGTTCCCCAGGGCAAAGACTGTTATGTGTGACTGAGTTATGTATTTCAATCTCAGCACTTGTATGAAAACAACTTCTTGTAGGGAATTTGTGTACATTTGACACGTCATTACTTTTTTCACTCCAGGATATAAGTGTGAAATGTGATTTTCTGGCGCTAAGATGCAGATTGACAGCAGAGTGGTCCTGTCTCGTAAAATGTCTCTCCCTAAATAACAAATATTATACATGTTTCCAGTGGCCCGACAATCCTTTTTTTGACAGCTAAAGCTTGAAAGAGTCTCTCGGAAAGACTGAATGTAGACAGACAAAAAGGAGGCTAAACATCAGAAAAGTCATCTCAGTGCTTAAATTAAACAAAAAAGGTTTGACCCACGTCTGTGGCTTCAAACTGTCTTTGTACCACCCTACATATATATGCTCAAAGCGCTGTCATGCCGTCGCTGCTGCAATTTGATAGTATTACAGAAACATGTGAGTAGCAACCCAAAAATTAACAGCTCAGCTTTCGTACCTTGACACAAATAACGCAAACTCTGCTCTACTAATGATGTAAGATACAGAAACACCTCAGAGATATGATGTTCAAAAATAACTCCACATTATGAATTCTGCTCTTTGCCTCTTTACGCAGTGAAGACTCCAAGGTAAAGGAATAATGTAAGACCGCTATATTCAGACAGAAAGCTCACTCAGCTCAGTCAGCCTCCATTCATTAAACTCTGAATAAAACTGCACAGAAGACTGTATCTGAATCTGTGTCAGACAGAGCCAATCACAGGCCTCGGAGGTCAACTTCAGCAGCCTTATTAATTACATAACGTAGGTGTAAGTTATTTGATGAGACACTTCACACACCAATAGCAGATGAAGGACAAGTGATGTTTTGTTCCTCACATCTGCACCATGTTTAAAAGGTAAGTCTAGTTATTATTTGGTGCATTAGAATATTTTAAAGCATGTCCCTTTGATTTAAAACGAACATATAAAAATACCCACACTAAAAGATAATTTGACGATAACTAAAATGATTTTTAAAGCTCCACTAATCCATATTTGTATATTAAACCTGCAGAGCAGAACTTTCATCTCCCCCCTCTGGCACTGAGAGTAATTACACAAATACTGTCAACATGTGCTCAGATTTTAGCTCCAGCTCAGCCTGACACAACATGCATCACAACTGGTATGCCAATGCAGGAATGTTGCCACAGACACCAGATTTAAAAACTCCAGTATATCGTGAAATACAGAGAGATTTACTTGGCGGTAGTCTTGCGATATCAGATGATCAGGGATCTCACCGCCTACCCAAAAGCAAAATACTGGCTTGAACGACAGCGAGAACGGAGGTTAATTAACTTACACCCCCTAACATTTTTGCAAGCACACACCTTACTGGAAACAACTCTCCTCCCTGATTCTCCTCAGTGGTAGACACACACTCACTTCTTAAGCGAGGGCTTGACTGTAAAGGACATTCATTTATATGTAAAAGTTCTCCACTGCAGGTTTAACGATGAATTACTATGTTACTATGTGCTATGAAATGGGTTGTTTGTGGTCAGTGATAATTATCACCCAACTCGGGAGTTTCCCTCAGCTCTAAAAAGCATTTTAGCATCTTTTAGGTATTTGTTTTGGTTTTTAAAGACCCACAACTCTCAGCGTTCTCATCAACCCACACCCAGCCGGGCAAATTTTTTTCAATGAAAAACAGGGCTCAATAATAAGGATTTGCCCACTTGCCCGAGGCAAGTAAAATGCCATGTCGGACAAGTAAATCTGCAAAGTGGTAAGAAGAATTCAACTATATTGAGCTTTCACGCCTTTCTTTGTTTGTTATCATACTATACTCAATACTTTGGGGTTTCAGACCTACAGAGTGAGACATTTAAAGATATCACCATGGACGAGGACAGATTCTTCACTATCTTCTGACATGTTTTAGATGTTACAAGCCTAGACTAAAAATGACAATTAACTTTTGTCTTTGCAAGTAAAACCTGACTTCAGGCAAGTAGATTTCGGACCCATTTGCCCAACCGGATAAGCTGGTCAGTGACTGCTGCACATAGTGGAGCATTTAGGAGCAATAGAGCCAGATAATTTCATCAAGCAAAACAGAGCTAAAAAGAAAATGAATATTGGCCAGAAGCACATCTTCTGAATGTGTAAATAGGCAAATGTTTGCTAACATGTTAGTTATAATAATTTTATCAGGTGAAAATGTGTAAGTGTATGTGTTTGCAGCTTTTTTTCCACTGCCCACAAGCTGTAAATAATCTATTTATTACCACCTTAGACACATTTACATTTTTCTACTTCCTCCCACTCAGCTGACACATCCATTTCACAGTCATTCTTTTCTTAATTGGTAGTTGACTTGAAATAATCTTAATGAAAATATATTGTTACAGAAATGAAGAAAAATCTAATTAAACGGTTTCTCTGACAGACCTGCAGCTTGATAAAGGAGGGCAACATAAAAAATAAAAAAAATACAACACTGAGAAAAAACTTCAAACCAGATCAAGTCTATCTTGGCATCAAGAGACCAGTTTTATCAGCAGCGGAGGTGCAGCTACCTCTGTCACACATGAATGTCATCTTATCTAACTGAGAGCTCGCAACGGCACTACGCTAAACTGTCACACACGCCACCCACTGACACACACATGCTCACACACACACACATCTGGAGCTGAAGGTATCCAAACAAACATCCTCCCAGAGAATTTAATTAGGTCAAGAGACAGCGAGAATGAGATCTTAACAAATTAAAAATCCCATTCCCGTTCTTATTAATCCAATCAGTCTGAATAAATTACAGTATTCACCATGTGTACAAACACTTAGAGTACACGCTAAACACCTGCAAATGCACCAGTTTAACACAGTCTCAATAAATATCAAACATTGTTTTATTATATCATTCATGAAATTGTTTCCAGATCCTCTAAAACTGCCTAAAAATATCAGTTTCATTAAATGTTAACCAGTCAAAATACTTTCAAGCCACTGGTCCCTTTATCTCATCACACAATTAGTAGAAAACCAAATACACTGCAGATTAAATGTGATCATGGTGGTATTACAGTTTTAATGAGTTGCACTGATCCTCTGCCATTGGCACGAGAGCTGTCGTAACAGATCTGTGGGATCCTCTCCTTTTAGCTTTATATTTACTTTGGCGAGATTTCTCCGTTCTCTGAGTCCAGCTTTACAGCCAGCGATCTCAGCCAACTAAACACAATGAGACAACACGAGGAGCAACATGTAGTGTGTGTGTGTGTGTGTGTGTATGAATGTGTGTGTGTGGCTGAAGGGGATAAGAAAAGACTTTCAAAAGATGCAGTTATTATCCCAGTTTAATTTGGCTTCTGCTGCACACGCACACAACCAAACTGAGGGTTGGATCACTCTTCTCAGCCATAGAAGAAAGACTAGTGAGCGTGTGTGTGCATAATATTTATTAAAGGAGAAATCTGTATATGTTTACCATAATAAATCAAAATGATCACCACATGTCATCAGAGATCAAGGAAACATGTTAAGTTGAAATACAAACAAGGCTGCAATTACGGCGTCTCCCTTTAAAATTTCTATTCTGTGCCTGAATAACTGTGTTTGTTAGACCGTTTCATGTTTTATAGAGTTAAAATGAGTAAGTGTCTGTTTATGAGTTGCAAGAAGTCATTAATAATCTTTTAGAAGGAGTAGATGTTTGTAACTGTTAAATTGAGCAATATGTTAATGGAGTTTTGCAGGCAGAAGGCAGGCAGTGACTGAAGTCCAACTCCAGAGCGCGTGTTTTCAGAGCAGTGGGCTTTTGTTTTCAGGATAGCAGATTAAATTTTACACTGACAGACAACTGACAGTTATAAACAGCTGATCAACTTATAGTGTTGGACTCGTCATCACTTGTTATGGTCAAATTGGTGTCACGTGCTCCTGCAGTGTTCCTGCAGCCTGCCTGAGTTTCCTTGAGTAAGGAGAGCAGGGGTCTGGGGGAAACAACTCACTTCAACCACAGATCGTATAATAAATAGAATTTCAACCTATTTAATACACAGTCTAAGGCTCCAGCTCACTAGCTGGACTGCTGTACTCATTTCTGCACGTGCTGCCGTTACATATTGTTCCTTTAATGAGGCCCTGTAGTCATCTGGCAGCATGTTGTGTGTGTTATTTCACAACCAAAAGGCAGATGAAGAAATAAGAAATATCAGAAAAGAATAGTTTGAAACAGAAAAAAAAAGAAGCCTGGATGGAATAAGATGCCCCGCGTCACCACGCTCATTAACAGCACAGACACCAACAACTGGCAAGAAGCACAAACAGAATATAAATATATGATAAAGTTGACATTTAGAGGCGCCCATAGATGGATGACTCAAACTGACGGCCAATTTGGCTGCTAATCTAAAGGCCAAGGCCGCCGGTGGCAGGGACAAGAGATCAATCGTGTGTGTTTGTGTGTGTGTGTGTATGGTCTCTCACTCACCAAATAGATTGCTGGAGTGGCCCTGCTTGGAGACGGGCCTGAGCTCATTGGAACCCCAGGCGTAGCGCCTGTAGCTGTCCCACGCATGTTTCATCATCTGACAGGGAGGAGGGAGAGGAGGAGGAGGAGGGTGGGGAGAGAGGAGGAGAAGACAAATGAAGAGAGTTAAAGAGGACAATCAACTTTGAGCTCAACAAAGAGAATGAAGTCATTTTCATACACTGGCTACATTAACACCCGCACTAACTTTCTACTATTATTCAGAATATGACAATATTCTGAAACTGATACATGTAAACAGCATATTCTGAATCAGGCCTTATTCTGAATATAGTATTTTCCAGTTAAGATGTGAGATATGCCAGTATTATTCAGGTTTCAGGAGCATTTTGTATACTACAGTGCAATGAGAATATGGGTCTCCATTGGGCTTTTTACTGCAGTTTGCAACACACGTCCTCTTGCTTGTTTATGGTCAGCTCTATGCCAACAGTTTGCAAGACGCCTGCAGAAAAGCCCACATTTTTTGGTCAGAAGGAGGAATAATACCTACGTTAGAACAATATGAAAGACTCTGATATCAACAGGTTTTTGGCTACACACAAGTATCACAACACCAACCTTTTTGAGAAGGTGGTGAATACTGCTTTACAAGAAGCGAAATGGCTCAAGCAGCTCCAGCTGTTCCACTTTTCCATAATCAGAGTATGTACAGCAGCATGTAAACAGGTATATTAGTGGAATATTCATTTTCACAGTTTAGTAAGAATATAGTTGTTTTTTTGGAGGGGAGATAAGGGCAAAAACTGAAATATTTTGTGCATGTAGTCAATGGTGGGGTTTGTTTACAGCCCAAATTATACTGAACACCAATATTTGAGAGTTTAAAGACTTTAACTTTATTTTTTAAAACTATTACCCCAACACACATTTTGGGCATTTCTGTAGGCCTACTATGATTTTTGTTACTTACCAACTAACATATGTACAGTTCTCTCTTTTTTTATCAGTTAATCTACACATACTTTTCTAGATTAATCGAGGAATGTTTTGATCCACAAAGCATCAGGAAACCAACAGTAATTTTCAAAAGCCCAAGCTGATCCACTTAAATCCCTTGATTTATTCGACAATCAAAACTCTCAAATTATTCAGTTCAATTAATTGTAAGGTTGTCAAAAGGATTGGTACTTTATACTGTTTTCCATTACTGGTGTTTAAAATGATACATCCTCCTACTATAGTATTGAAGGTACCAAAGCTATAAAACTAAAAAAAAACATCTGAGTGCTCATTCAAGACATCAGTTCAGTTTTTATAACCTGCCTGAAAGTTGGCTTGCAGAAAAAACTGTTTTTTTTAACTTTTTGGTCCCAGCACCATGAAGATTGTTTTTTTTAAAAAAAAGAAAAAACAAGTCCCATTTTGTGTGCCTAGGACTTTTTTTTCTTTTTGCCATGGCGTCGAAAGAGGTATATTGTTTGGTATCAAAGTTTAAAATTCTGGCATCATGACAACTCTAATCCATTATTAAAATAGCTGCTTATCAACTTTCTGTCCATCAAGTAATCGATTAATCGACTAACGTCTGCTGCTGAGTCATGTTGGCATTGCCTGTACAGTTACTGTAACTCTGCACATTAAAGTGCTAAATAATTTGAGACAATCCGCTGTCTATATCAGTATTCTTCACAATGTTTATCCCAGAGTTACAAGGAACTTATCTCAACTTCATGACATTTAAATCAAAGCTGTTGACAGCTCTTGATTCCACCTCACACTGCTGTATTATCCTTAGGTTTAATGACGCAACTCCTTTCATATCTTACGATGCAGCAACAAAAGATAAAAAGAGAATTTGAGAGGAATGAGGAGATGAGATATTCAAGATTTGACACTCCATATTCTCACCATTTGATCTGTTCCAGCAGAAAAGGCTAAAATCCGGTCAAAAAAGACTTACGGCTGCAGCTCTGAATTTAATGACTTTTGTTTCTGGACAGCTCAAGCTGAAATCAATAGACAATACAATAAATAACACAAGTCCAACATCCGTCAACATGTTCGAAAAGGAGTGAAATGACATGATCAACAGATCTCTTTGTGCAACAAGAAATTGTATGACCGTATCTGTCTGTTTGTATTATCATGTGACCCTATTAAAAAGTTTTTAATTCAAGTACACAAGGTAGTCGCTCCATCTGCAAAGATTGAATCATCCAGAGGAGCAGCGGTTTACTTAATGATGTTTTTCTGTGCATCAGGTGGCAAATGACCTATTCAAAATGTCTGTCAGCCAATTATCATGGCTGGCTGATTGATTGGCTGACCCCTGCTAAAAAAAAACAAAACACCCAAACATCACTCAATTCACTGCAAAAAAAGGAACATTTCCCTCTGCCGAGCCCTATTATGTGCTGCTGAAACCACCTGATTCCACTGCAGGAATCATGGAAGTTTCATCTTATTTTAATCTGGTGCGGGCTGGGGGCTTGATGGCAGCGTGCGCACTGGTTTCCAATCTAACACCCAGACACTCATTTCAGAGTGTCTCAGATGTGGCTCCTCCTCCAGCGCGGCATTTGTCTGTTCTGCTAATCCAGGTTATTTAGCATGGTCCCAGAGCTTTCTGCGTAGAACCTGCCTCTGGATTAGATGCACTAAAACCCTTTATCCTCCACCTTCAGACGGAAAATCTCTGCACACACACTTCAGTGATAGCATGCTCTTCATATACAGTATAGGCTCTTACTGGCTCTGTACTGTAACCTATAGTATTCTGTAGGCTGAATGCCCACCCATACAGCACAATGTTAGCTTTGTACACCTATACAGTAAAGCACATACACAAGCATTCAGCACTGTGATGCACAGCCTGCACAAACTCTCCCGGGGGATTGTATTACTGCACAATACATCCTCTCAGTACCCATCTCCTGTTGCAAGCATATACATTCATGTGTGTGCAGTAGTTTGCATATGTGTGTGTGTGCTGAGTGGTTACTTCTGTTCCTGCTGACTCACTGTTCGTTAGCTCACTCGAGGACAGACACTCACTGAGAATAACAGGAATTAAATGTGATGATCTCAAAAGCGGGTACAAATGACCACAGCAGGCAGTAAAGCAGTAGGTCAACGAGTCACTCTGTAAGTGTGACCTGTTGCCAAAGTCACTAAAATAAGCCTGTAAACCAGTCAATCAACGAGTCAGCCGCTCTGTAATTCAGGAAACGAGTCCGGGAATCAGGTTTTCAGGACGGCGACACCGTCCCACCTGTCTCACAAGCCATCACACGTACAAGGATGAGAGCAAGAGGCGCTTAAGTGAGGTTCAATAAAATATGAATGAGGTTTTAATACCCACGTGGTGTGAGGCTGCGCTATATTACAACTACCATTAAAAAAAGAACAGCACATGATCCAGTGGAGGCTGTACACTCTGAAACACACACTGACAACTCTGTCCACCGGTTGCTGGTTTTATTTGGCCCACTTGCTACTTAACGAGCAGCGGTGTTGTCAGGCCAGAGATATTTGCTAGTAACTACACGTTCGCATACGCATCAGGGCTGCCTCGCATGTCCTGCATCCCGTTTGGAGAACTGGTTTTGCACTTCTTCAAAAATGAATGATACTTGATGCAAACACTTAAGACTACAATGCCTAACAATTGGTTTTATTATCAATTAATCATTTTTTTAATTCATAATTTAGTGCATAAAAGTTAGGAAATACACAAAAATGCTCATCAGAGCCAAGTGGACAATTTAAAATGTCTTGCTTTATTTGAGATATCACTGTTCAAAATCCAAATTATTCAGTTTGATATAATTTAAAACAAAGAAAATTAGCAATTATTCATTTTTGAAAAGCTAGAACTTTTAGCTTTTGTACTTATAAAATTGTTTGACTGATGAATCAGTTAAGGGCTGCAACTGTTATTTTCATTGTTCATTATTCCATTGATCATTTTCTTGATCAATCAATTAGTTGTTTGATCAAGAAAATTGTGAAAATCACTGTTTCCCAAAGATGAGATGCTCAGAAATTAATGATACATTATATATGCAAACGCATAGTTAAAAAACTAGTCTATCTATAGCATTAGTAAGACTACAAATTGCCTAACAATTGTTTCATTATCAATTAATTTATTTTTTATTCATAATGTAGTGTATAAAATGTTAGGAAATACATAAAAAATGCTACTGAGAGCCAAGTTGACATTATTTTGTCCATAACTCCAAACTGACAAAAGATACTTTTATAGAAGGAAGGCGCAAAACAGGAGGCTAAAAAAATGTTCAGATCATTTTTGCATTTTTAACAGATTTTTGACTGAAAATAGAGGAAGTCATGTGTCAGGACAAACTGACAAAAGATAGCAATGGCCTAGAATATTTTACAGAAGGAAGGCACAAAACAGGAGTTTAAAAAAAAAAAAGCTCTTTTCATCATTTTTGCACTTTTAAAAAAAATAGGCACTCGCACGACCACCAGCGCCGTGCAGGTGCTTAGTAACACCTCTGACGAGAGAAGACGAGGAATAAATACCCACGCACTGCTGTGATGCTCCCAAGAGTTTATTCTTTTATTCATATCGTGGAGCATGACTGACAACGTTTCAATCAAAGATGGTCTTCAGCAGGTTACATCATGCAAGCTGAAGAGCCCGGCGCATGAATAGACTCTGATTTCATGCTTTTCACAGAACAAATGGTTATTAGATGGCAATACATGAGGGAATATGCCATACTATGCTCAAGAGGAAGAGGGGAAGGATAATTAGCACAGTTACCTCTCATCCCTTGTGCTCCATCTGCATCTCTCAGCGTTGTACAAAGACACACAGATAACCACACCAACACACACTCACAAAACATCGATAGTGCTGCTTCTTTTTGAACCTTGGAGAGGTTTAGTATTGGTTTAACCCTCCCTGACAGGTAGACAACTCACAAGATCAAAACTGCTGCTCCATCTTCACATGTGCCCTTATTTTAAACACACACACACATACACAGAAAAACAGAGAACAAAAGCCACTTAATTTGCATAACATCTCCCACACACATCAAAAGGACAGCTAGCGATAGCTTTCCTCCATTTAAACCCACTAATTAAAGCTAGTGAGCCTGCTAATTACCGCTCCTATATGCATGTCACATTAAGAGATCTACTCAAAGACTCTTGTTCCACTCCACATGCCGCACTGCAACACATGAGAGGAAGCCGAGAGCTGATCCAAGGTCTGCTCAAGGATGTTGGGATCAAGACGACACAAAATGCAAAAAGTAACAGAGAATTTACACGGTAAACAAAATGGCACTGAATAGAAACAAAGCGCTATTTTATAGAGATAGATTTTATATGTCATAAAGATATATTATCCATGAACATAATGACAGCTTTACTACAAGGTCAGTGGGACAAGGTCAGTGGGACAATGCAAGGGGCCAACTAACACTTAATTCAGTTTAATACATGTTTCAGTGTACTTTAAAGACCTTGAACACCCACACAGGTTTTTTCACTGGTTTAATCCTGGTTGAAAAAGACTTCTGCTCAGGTTGAAGATGTGTGAAGCTATGCTGGAATTCAATGACGTTACCAGACTTCATGAAGCAATAAGAATGACAGAGGTGTTACCACTTAACCTGCTCTACCACTTTCAACAAAGCCAATTGCAGGCTCAAAGACGTGTCAATCAAGTTTTCTCTGCACACGAACAAGAGATCTTATCAAGGAAAATAAGTGCAAATGCAAATGATTCTTTAAAGGGGCCATAGCCTATTGCATAATGTAGCCTATTGTTATAAACATGCATGCAATTTATATTTTTAGGCAATTTTGCATTTAAAGAAGATATCCAGACACAGTTACTGACTCTTTTTTTTAACTGCTTTATCTGTCTGCAAGTCTGTGAGGGACTTAATTATTTTGTTATAACCTACTAACTTTAATACTTCATATACTACTTTAATACCAATATACAGTTAGCATACAATAATACAGACAATACAGTTATATACTATACTATATGTATATACTATACAGAGTATATACAGTATCCCAGAGGTTTTTTTCTCAGCCAAGACCCCCTTAATTTGACATTGCATTTTTCTTTGTTTTTGTTTTTTCAAATACACAATAAAAAAAATACAAAATATAGATAAGATATTGATTATAAGAATCATAAAATGGTTTTAAGAAATATAAAACATAAGCAACAAGCAACATAAAAAGAAACATAATAGAGTGTTAGATCTATTTTAGATTTAATAATTAAAATATTATTAGTTGATCTAAGATGCTTTTGTAAAAATAAATTAATAAACTTTTGACAGAGTGCCACAGACCTTTGTTTGAGAACCGGAGCTGTATACTAATAAAGAAAATGTGCTGTTTGAAATAAGTGATCATGTACAACAAAATGCCCTGAAATAGGAAAATAATACACCGGGCAGAGATGAAGGTTTCTGAGGCACAAAATAACAGTTCCCTCAGTCGGCAGTTTTTCTGTACCAAGAAAAAAATTTAAGACACAAGATGCTTTCAAGGAAACAAATGAGAGTATGTGTTTACTTAAGTCCAAACAAACTGCCTGCTTCGCACAAGCTAGTGTGTTAACCTTTTAGCAGAAGGAGGGTAACAGGCTTAGTGGCATAGGGCAGACTTAGATTTATGAAGGCTACTAGTTACAGTGCAAGACATATATATATATGTCATGATAACATGAGGAAAAACAAGTGAGGCAGGACAGGAGCAGGATTTTGATAGTAGCTAATATAGTAGCTAACAAGGCTAGCTAGAACATGTTAGCAAGCCAGGATATCCATGTTCCTTCATAAACTGCTAATAAACTGCACCTTGACTCTATTGAATTACTTGAAGAAAATCTGAAATATGGTGAGAAATTTAAAGGTCTGGAACCAGCCTTGGATTTAAATAAATATCAGAATTACATTTTGCCAAATAGCGCAAAATTGCATTCAATCAACAGGTGAGGGGTGCTGGTCTCTGTTTCAGAATGTAAATGCAAGTGTGACTCGTACTACTAAACATTCCTGTGCATTAACTGTTATTGGATTTAATGCTCAGGATCCCTATGTGTTGACTGTAATTGGATTAACTGCTCGGGATTTTCTAGGCTGACCGCTGTTAGGATCTGGCGGCTGAAGCTATTTCAGACACACAATAGCTCTGTTGCCAACTGGCGCTGTGTTTAAGGTGCAATGGCTTTCTAGGGCACCAACATCTAAAGTCCAATCTAACCGGAAGATCTTAAGTACACACACACCTGCTCTCACCTCAAGAGCACGCAGTCACACACCTACAGGCCACGGATGAGATTATTTGGTACAGAACGGCTGCGTGACAAGTGTTGATAATCACCTTTTCCTCTCACACTCTTCAATTCATTCCTATTCTCTCCTGTCTCTCTCCTCACATCTCCTCTCAGCCTATTGATCTGCCTCAGGCTGTGAACTAATAACTGTGTTGTGTTCACTGCTGACGTACAAGCACATACATACATTCACGTACACACATGTGCACGTACACACACTGACAGAATCTTGTCGACAACTGTTTCCTGTCAGCAGGACAGCTAATGGAGGGGAACTCGTCTTATAGCATGCTGACACACAGCAGCAGCAGGGAATTGAAAGACTCACAGTGCACCCACACTGATGAAGATGTGGTGAACATGCAGATTAGAATTTAGTCTGTTTTTGCATCATAATAGAAAAAAAACTTTTCTTTTTACGTCTTCTTTTTACATTTGTAATTAACAACATCTATTGTCTTTTCATTTTAATATGTACAGGAATAAAATAATAGGAAACTGGCTGGCTGATATGGAAACAAAAATAAAACAAAACTGGAGCAGAGACAAATTCTGCTGTTGCTGGAGGGGTTCCATCAGAGAAAAAAAAAGATAATAAGGGCAATTTAAAACAGAAAAAATGGTACAATACCCTGTAAAATGTGCATTTGGAACCAGCGGCTTATAAAAAAGCAGCAGCTACAAATAGTAGACTGTTGTATTCACACATCGCTTCAGATTAGCCATGCCACGGTGAGGAAAATTTCCCACCGGTTAATAAACTCATGACAACACTCATGTTAGTGATTACATCAGACATTTTACAACAAAAGATATGAGCAATGATGCTTAATATCTGTAATGTTAGAGGAGTTACTTTGATCCTTTCCGTACTATGAATAACGAAATTAAGTTGCCAGGTCTATCAAACATCCCCCACACTGACCCCAACAACTGTAGCCGACGCCCACAGACGAGTTGTAATGTTAGCTTCTTGTCGAGGCAAATTAGCACCAGTTAACACCTTCATGGTAATGTACTGAGCAACAGAATACTCGCTTTTATATCTGCCCCCACCCCACAACTGTTGGGTGATGCTGGGGCTCCATATAATTACCCTTGCAGTGGATTTCAGTCTGTGCAACTTTACTTTAAGTTGTCAAGCAACCTCACACCAGGCTGTCATTAGTCCCTTTTAAAAATGTAGCCTATGTCTGAAATGGGACTGCTGCCACTCTGTCGCTGTACACTGCAGACACTTTCAATCCTCCAGCTAAGTACTGATAACAGTATTGAGACCTCTGGAGTGCTCTTAACATTTAATGACATTTTTAATAATAAAAAAAAAGAAATGTAATATATGTACTTTATCAGTCTATATGTAGTAAAAGTTTAAATAATATTTAGTGTCTTAAAAACCACGAATAACTTAATTAAATAGCCTGTCAAAACTAGGGCTGCAACTAACTATTATTTTCATTATCGAATAATCTGCCATTTATTTTTGTCATCTAGTCTATAAAATGTCAAATATCGTGAAAAATGCTCAAATCATAATTTACCAATTTACATTTAAGAAGCTGGAACCAGTAAACGTTTGACATTTTTGCTTAAAAAAGTACTGACATTGATTTTCAAAAAAGTTGGCAACTAACTGTCTTAAAATCAACTAACTGTCTTATCGATTAATCGTTGCAGCTGTAGTCAAAAGTCCAAAAAAGGACCCTAAGGCAAAGACCTTGCAATTAGGACAAGAAATTTACCACAAAACAAATCTTTAATGGAAATATTGGACTTTGGGTAAGACAAAACAAGAGGGGAGCCCACTCTGAGTCTGAGGGATGCTTAATGAGCAGCACGACAAATAGTGTTTCACTGACACAAAGAGAAATATGTGATATCAATACAACAATTAGGCAAAACAAAGTGGTATGTTACCACAGACAAGCACTGATGTACAAAAGTCCACAGAGGCCTTGTTTAAATGTCCCCAAAATGAAAACTTGGCATTGATTCAGTCACACTGCTGTTTGAACAGCACACACAGTGATGATGGTAAATCATTAACTGGTGTGCAAAGATCTGGGGTTAATGACCCTATTTGCTCCAGGGTGTCTTAAGTAATCTGTAACTGAGGGAATGTGTGTAAAACAGGAAAGAGGGGCGGGTGTGTGTGTGTGTGTGGTTGTATGTTTGCGAGTTCCCCCAGAGGCTGCTGTGGTGAAAGCGAAGCTGAAACTGAATCCCGTCTCGGGGGAAACACTTGTGACTAACGTCCTTGGAACAGGTGCATTTATGTGTTTGTGTGTGAGTGTGTGTGCGAGAGAGAGCTGATGACAATATGGTTGTTGGGCAGATAAGGACATCAGACAGCCAACCGGCGGCTTCTGGACCACACAAACATCAACGCACACACCCACACACACACACACTCGTGTACGACCCGCCTGCCAAAGCAGCATCCCCAGTGAGTGTGTGGTGAAGTACAGATGCTTGACTGCTTCACTCTCTGCCATCTCAATGAGAGGAAGATAAAGACAGAGGGAGAGACTGAGAGAAACAGGCTGGGTCACGGAAAGCAAGGACAGAAATAGGAAGCAGGAAAACACAAGTGCAGACTGGAAAAAATATTGGAAAACACATAACTGATAGAAAAGAAAAATCAAGTAAACAGGAAAAGTTTTAGTTTAAAACCACTCATACAAGTCAGCGTATGAAATAGTGACCACAGGCCAAAGATATTCAATTTACTGTCATTGAGGAGTAATGAAACCAGAAAACATCCACATTTAAGATCAGAGAATTTGAACTTTAACAAAAAAAAGACTTAAAATGATTCAGAGATTATCACAATAGGCGGTGATAACAAACAATTCATACTTATCTTTAAATAGAAGCACTGAAAAGGATGGGGGAAAAAAGCCAAAAAAAAAAGTAAAGAAGATAAAGAACAGAGGTGCATTATGTGGCCTGTGAAGATAATGGAGGGTGCTCTGCAGGCCACTATTGATTTTTCACTCAGTCTTTCAGCAATATTCCAGCAAACTTATGAAAAATCACTTTGAAGTTAAAAAACAAAACAACTATTCTACGAAAGAGTCGTTCAGACTCATTGAATTGATTCTGACGTGCAGTGGTTTTAGCCATCTGTCATCGTGTAAAGCAAAGAAAGCAGCAGTTACGACTTCAGCAGCACTCGACTATAAGATTTTATCAACGAAATGCATCATAACAACACAATTTCACAAATTCCTGTTGGGTGGGCACGACACTGCTACAATAGTTCTTATCTTACTGAAGCTGTAATTCAGCAGGAAACATGAAGAGAGAGACACCAACATGAGCTTACTCAGGAAAAAAAATCACTTCTTTCAAAGCAGTTTTGTGAAACATGTGATTTCCTGTTTATGTCAGATAAACAGGAGGATAAACAGTGGTTTTGGAAGACCTGCCATGTTGCAGCTGTAAGGGCAAATCTTGAGCTATTATCAAATACAAGTTTTTGCTATTCACCTGTATATATGTCCTATATGTGTAGCATGAAGGAACGACAACTTTCATTTCATTGTGCAACCTGGTGTTGCATAATGATAAATAAATTACTTTGATCCCTTGATGTTTGCAAGTAAAAATGCTGTGGAATATTTCTTTAAGTTGTTGCTAATGTAGCTTTAGTTTTAGAGCTGCAACTAACGAATATTTTCAGTGTTGATTAATCTGTCAATCACGCTTTTTTTAATCCATTAGTTGTTTGGTAACAAAAAGCCCGAAATGGTGAAAAGGATTGGTTACTGTTTCATTTCACTGTCACAGAGAAGTAAAGAAGGCAGAAAATATTAACATTTGAGAGCTGATATCGGAGAATTTTGCCATTTTTTCTTAAAAAAATAACTCAAAATGATTAATCGATTATCAAAATAATTAGCAATTAATTTAATAGTTGACAACTAATCAATTAATCGATTAAGTCGTTGCAGCTCTACTGGTTTTTCTACTTGTAAAGGTTTCACTGTGGAGCTGCCCCTTGGACACGGTCTATCACAACTAGAACTAACATACAAGCATTAGTATCTAAAACATCTTTATGATAACAAATGGCTAAAAAGAGCAGAGAATTAATGGGAAAGTACAGTTGTAAGGTGATATGACTGTATGCGTGCTCTGGGGAGTTTTCTTACCGATATCCTCTTTAATCTATGTCATTTCACAGCATGAAGTAAAGATACAAGTGCAAGAAAAAGCTGGGGAGCTGAGCAAATCTGCAGCATTTCATCAATATCGTTTTCAAACAGTACGAGAAAAAGCAGAGAGAAGTCTGCACTCGATTTCATCAGAAGTTAAAAATGATCAAGTAAGTGCTTCCTAGCACTTAGAGAAGAACTTTTTTAAGTGCTTTTTCACATGGTTGTTGATTTGTTGATTCGGGTGCTGCAGGGTTGTTTACCAGGCATGTCTGTGTTTATGCTATCCTGGATTTAATCTCTCCCTCTATATCCACCCCCTCTCTCTCCATGTGCAAGATGTAAGAAACAGTGTGCACCTCCGTTTAAAAAAAAAAAATACATTACTGCATCTCTCTCTACCCTATCTCTGAGTCCAGACAGCCACAGCTGAGAGTTCACATGAGCCAATGCATGGCTGCAGATACACACGCAGCCTTTTATGGGAATAAATAAGAGAGCACATTAAAGATTCACTATGATCAAGTTGGCGAAAACACGCATTAAAAAATAAAGCTTCTTGCGTCGTGTAAATCGCACTTCCCAGATACCAGGAGTCTCTATGCGTTTCAGAGAGAGTGAAAATAAACTGAAAATCTCATAGAAGACGTGAGGTTTGACACATTAAACATCATGAAATAGACATGACATTTTGAAATGTGCCAGACCCCGGGGCTGCATCTATATTAGAGAGGAGAATAAGGCTCCGTGCACCATTACGCCACTTATACGGAGACACAGCTGAAAGGCTTGGGAAAAAAAAGTCATATGCAGGGAATGTATGGAAAAAGGCGACACAGGTGGTGATAAAATTACACAAGGCAAGTTGTAAGGGGTGGTTATGTAACACTTAAGCTCAGTGGCAGCTAATAGGTTCACTGACTCCAAGACAAACGTCAGCATGAGATAACACAAAAGAGGACAGCAGCACGTCAGAGTGCTTTGTCCTTCTGTCATGACGCGCCTCTTTTTGGGAGAAAGCAGCCACTCCAATTTGATTGGTGGTCAATCAAAATAATGTGGTCTTTGCAAATTTAAAAGCATAAAATGAGAATGCTGCAGGGCGGGGCAACGATATTATATCTGTATCATGATGTGAGACTAAATGTCTGGTATTAGATTTTCAATATTGTTGTATTGTGATCTGGTATATGTGTTGTCTTTTCATGGTTTTAATGGCAACAACACAGTAAAGCGATGACATTTTCTGAATGCACCAGACTGTTCTAGTTGTTTTATTTGTCTCAGGAACCCAAATTCTCTGGCCAATCAGGCTGTTATGTTGTTGTTGATCAACAATCTGTGTAATGATCTAGCTGAAATTCAAGAAATAGGGGTCCTTTCAGTCTGCCTCCATCAAAGTGGGCAAACATGATGTACATACCACCTTACTGAATATTCAGGTAGTGTATTTCTAACATCAATCACGTACGTATTTTCTACTAATACAAGCCAAGAGAAGTAGAAATAAGTCAGTTTTAGCCCCACTTCTTATATTACTTTATGCTGTTTACAAGGTTCATTATTAGAAGGC
This sequence comes from Lutjanus campechanus, assembly GCA_027495735.1. Classification (NCBI taxonomy): domain Eukaryota; kingdom Metazoa; phylum Chordata; class Actinopteri; order Lutjaniformes; family Lutjanidae; genus Lutjanus; species Lutjanus campechanus. The sequence goes on from JAJHUR010119994.1 coordinate 22,291, forward strand.
AAGTCAACTCAATTCATGTGAATTATTAACATTGAAATACCCTCTGCCTCCAGCGTAGTCTCGCAATGTCAGACAATCGGGAGATCTCACTGTCTATGGATCATCTGGGAATTTCCAAATGCAAAGTAGCTGCTTGCAAAACAGCAAAAATAGCCGCTAACAAACCCACGCCCCTTAGATTTTTTCAACAACACAACTTACTGGAAACAATGCTCTGCCCCCTCTCTCCTCAGTGTGAGGCAGATAGCTTCTGCATGTCACACCTGCAACTCTTTCCACCCCGTTTCAGCAAAAAAGCAAAGTTGGGAGATTGTCATCAGTGTCAACTGAACGAAGCATTTAGAGTAGGGATTGGAATCTCTTGGCACCTCGCATTTCCAGTCAAATCTAATTTAGGGAGCTAGGACATGATAATAGTGTGTAATGAGCCATAATTAGTTTAGTTAGACAAAACTCGCATACAGTGTGCCTCTTATGTCCCTTTTCCTTTCAACTTCATGAAGGCAAAATGCTTCCATACGCTTTTAACCCAGGTACCAGTCAGATTGTGTCCATCTGCGGTTGCTCATTCTCAGACATGCTCAACAAAATTTCCAATTATTGACTTTTCTGCATCAAGGCATAGTCTTTTAAGAGAGAACTTTGATGAATTTAAGAATCTATTTTTTCCCCCACTCCTAGTTTAGAGACTTGTGGGTCGTCTCTGAGTGGACAGACTGCTGAACCAAACTCCATTCTTAAAGTAGAGGTTTTTATGATTGGCTCATATTTTTTAACAAGTAAAAACTTAAGTTACACCATCACTAAGACTCTTTCCCGGTTCACTTTGATCTGCCGGCACAATTGCCGCAAAGGAATTTAACATCATTAACTAAACTGTGATGAAGTGTTTGCTGTAGACGTACACGTATTGACTGGCCGGGGTCTACAATTTACCATTTTCATCCTCTCTGTGGGTCAGGCCATCCACAAACAGGTTTATTTTACTTTTTGACGTGCAAAATGCACAGCAGCTTTCAGGCATGATGCCACTACTTTTCTGCAGTTTGGCGCTGGCACTTTTACAGCTAGTTTTCAAACAAAAGAGGGTGTGGTCGTTCTTGCGGCAGGAAAGCGACGTTATGACGTTATGACTCTATGGCTCTCTCACAACAGGCATGTCGTCACAATACAAAAAGCACAGGTGTAGCCGATAACAGTAATGAAGGCTCTGTTCCATTAGATGCCTTTGAGCCAGCGTTCACAATACCAGGCTAAATGGAATCCAGATATTATCAGTGTCACCAGTCGCACCTGTGTTTGAAGGCTCAAACTGTCCACCATTACAACAGTCTCCTCCAGGCACAGCAGGTGCATTCTGTCCCACTTGTGTGTGCAGTATTAACCAAAGTGTGGCATGCAAATGAGTCCGAGTACAAATAATTAGAATTACAAATGTGCAAATATAACGGCCAGTAACCCAGGTGCAGCAATTCCTTCAGTGAGTTGCAGTTTAATGATGGAAAGATAAAGGGACAAATTTCTCTCTGGTGTGGGGCAGCACCTGAAACACAATATTGCAGAAGTGACTGTCTGACCGGAGGAGGAAAACCGAAGCCAAGCTTGCCACAAATAACAGCTCTTTTAAAGCCACAATAGGTGGATTTAGAGGCAGAAATATGAAAGGTGAGGAGGTGAAGAAAGAACTCTCTGTGCACTAAGTAGTTAGACATTTGTTCCTCAAGTTGTGAAAGAAGTATTTTTATATTGTTTAAACCATTTCCTATAAATCATGGATATTTTATACCACTGATGACCATTTTTCAAACCACGCTGTGTGTTTCAGATGTTTCAGATTTTTCAGTGTGTCTTCTTGCCTCCCAGGCAGCCATTTGTTTCCACTTTGGTAAAAAACTAAATAAATAAATAAACTTGCCGAAAATCACACGAGTGATATAATTCATCAGAGTGAACATTATGTGATCAAAGTTACACCATCGTTGCAATGGAAATGCATTTGTCAGTGCAGAGGTGGATTTAAATAGTCTGCAATGCATTACCATTCGCTATAGTATAACTCTGACAAAATATAGCAGACAGTTTTAAGTCTGTACTGGTTGATGTATTACACAGAAATGATAGAAAACAATGGCTATGCTGTCAGTGGGAGGTATTTTTTTCAATTTTTCAAAACATTTTCAATGCTTTATGTGCTTCAATAGAACTGGGCTAGACAAAAAAAAACTATTGAACAGACTGTAACAGTCCACTGAGCACTACATTACAACGCAGACTGTGAAAAGCCCAAAATGTTCTTGTGGTGATAACCAAATCTCCAATACACGTGATTTCACAGCAAACTACAAAAATGGATTTCGAATTCTATACCTGTACTTTCATCAAAAGACATTCAGGGAGAACAAAACTCCATCACCAAACCTGTGATGACTGTGGTCCACAATCATGGATTAGAGATTTCAAATAAGAAGCCGGGAGCTCAGGTTTTGCTACTGAGATGACCCCTGCAGTGAGTGAGTCAGCATTGTCTGTGCAGATGTGGTTTGGTAATCAGTGCCTTCTGGGGACACCTGGCCCGTGTTGCCAGATTATGAATCCAGGCTCTGTTAATCACTCTCTCTATTCTGTCCTTCCAGGCAGCAGGGCAGCCACAGACGGTTTTGTTTTGCACCTTACAACTAGTGATCATTTTCATAGTCGATTAACCGGTCGATTATTTCTAAAATAACTGATTAATAGTGGTTTGTTTCAAAATGTCAGAAAATGTCAGTGTTTCCCAGAGCCCAAGATGACGTCCTAAAATGTCTTGTTTTACTTACTTATACAGCGGTTAAAAAAAACCCAAAATATTCATATTTAAGAAGCTGGAATTAGGGAATTTTGACTTTTCCTTAAGAACATACTCCAATCCATTAATCGATTATCAAAATAGTTGGTAATTATTAATCATCTCATCACACAACACTATTTTTTCCTGATTTCCACCACTCCATGTTGTTGAATACTTGAGTTGTTTTTTAATTAGATCTAATTTAATTGAATCTGAGTTAATAAAAAATTTTGTTTGTTAAATGTTATCCATGGTGTGCCTCCCTGTTGTTGTGCTCACTAGAGGCAGGTCATTAAACTGCAAGCTTGATAATTGCATCAGTAATTCTCTGTGAGGAGAAACCGATGGAAACAGCACAAAGAAATGCAAAATATGGAGTTTATTCAACTAATTTCACAGCTTTCTATTTTTCCATTGACAATTATTCTGTTAGTTATTTTCTTGATTTACTGATTAGTTGTTTGGTTCATGCAAATGGTGAAAAATGGTGAAATGTAGTTCACTGTCATAATGGAGTAAAGAAACTGGAAAATATTCACATTTAAGAAGCTGGAATCAGAGAATTTTGACTTTTCTTTCTCAAAAAAATATTTTATCACAAATTAAACTAACTGATTATTGATTACTAATTGATTTATCATTGTAGCAATTCCAACAAAAACAAAGAAGAGTTCTGACTTCAAATGTTCATTAATTTTTTCTAGTAAAGTACATAAAAAAACGGCACAGCCTTTGGCTTTTATTGAGCACTTTGTCTAAGAATACAAATTAACATAATCTTTTATTAATACTTAATAACTTTGACATAATCTGTCAAATCAGACATTATTATAGCCAATATTTATCAGCCATAATTTCATTATCAGAATAATAAATAATAATAAATAGTTCCCATTATTGACCAGTCCACAATATTTATCATCCAGCCTTAATAGCATAGAAATAAGACAATTAATTGATTTGTATTAATTTTAATTGCAAAAAAGCAGCAGATCTTTATATATATATATATATATATATATATAGACAGTATTGCAGTCCTCTGGTTTCATAGCAGTACTCAACACAAATGAATATGCAATTAGCCCTGAGGACAAGTGAGCTGTGACACCCAGAGTAACCTGTTATTCCCAGCGCAATTCCCTTGTGCTGACTTAGTTAAGAAGAAAACAAGGTTTCTGTTGCCACAATTCCTTTTATGCCGGGAGAAATCTTGAAAAGATACAGCCCACAGAAGCACTGACATTTCCGTTTACAAACTTGCTTTCTGACCCATGCTGTTGTGGAGCAAAACCTCACCACCTAACCATTTTTCCACCTCGTCTCCTCACATGTTCTCACAGCTCGGAGACAGAGGACAATATCCGTCTCTCCGCCTAGGGACCAGTTCTTCAGGGATCAGTGAGGGATTTCCTAAGCGGTTTAGAATTTCAACAGCCATATATGGGTCAGTATTGTACAGCTGGAAAAAAAAGATGCTGCCTCCCCACAGTCTCTGCTGACAGAAAAGTGGGTTTAATACTTTGTTTCCATGATGGCTAGCTGCAGCTGCCACAGCAGAAGACACCAAACTGTGCATGCAGCTCAATGTGAAATGATCAAACACTTCCAAGCAACCACAACACAATGAAAAACCTCCAACACCTATAGGATACTGAAAACAAGTCTCAGGTGAAGTTTATGTCTTAGTAAGACATTATTAAGACAGACAAGCAAACAGGAAAGCTGTCAGTTATGAATGACACTCTTGTGTGCATCTTTTTCCTCACCTTTTGAGGGATCAATTCAGTTGCTCCAGTTCCAACAAAGTGTTTCTTGCCAAAACACTACCAAACACAATACTGTAAACACTGGGTACCGAACATAAAACTGCATCACATATTGGATTTAGGGGAAGTTTAGGGGAAACAGGAAATAGCATAAACAAATATACAGTGTGCAACAACAATGACTGCCAGTAAAGAACAAAAAAGGAAACTGAGGAAGTCAGAGTGTTTAGAAGTTATCTGATTATTCATTAAGTTTAACATCGTCTAACAAGCCCTGCAAGCAACCCTCAAAACCATTCATTCTGAAATGTAAACCACCAAATGTAACTGATGAGACAACAACCAAGGCTGTCCAATGTAGACCTGAAGAACAGAACAACACCAGCATATTAAAACACAGGATTCAAACAATATTTTGTTTGTGATCATTATCACCAAAAGCAAAAATTGATTTTCCTCAAGAACAGACAAACAATGCCCTGATGCTCTACACCAGACAGTGGAGGCTGGAGTGTGTCAAACTGAACTGATTTGATCAATCCAAGTCCAAAAGAAGTGTTGGGCGCAGCTAAAACAAACTCGATTGGTTTGGTCTGTTAAGGCTGGTGTGACAGCTGTCTGCTGAACTCTGGTGCAGACCAAACAACCAGATCAAAACTGTCTGAAACAGAGGGCCTCTGCTTACAATTGAACTCTTATGTGTTTGTTTGTGGTAAGAAAGCAAAACAGACCAACAACAGGATTTTGAGATGTGAAGAAGAAATGAGTTACAACTGTGTATTTTAGCAGTTCCACTAAAATGTGAATTAAACCTAGTGAATGTTCCTAATGACTAATTCCCCTGTAGATTAAGCAGAAATTTAAATTTAGACTAGTTGACTAGTCTCAGGGGTGGTCAACAATGTCACCTTGGTTTGCAGAGCATGGCTAATGTTAGCAGTGCTAGCACCAGCAGCCTGCTCTCCTTAAGGGTTAACATCTACATGCCTGAGCTGAATGTGGTCACACATTGTTTATATGCCAATTTATACTGACACACCCTACATACAAACTCATTTCCCTTTTTGTAGATCAAAATACTTCAAAACCACACTGGTTTTACAAGAGGTCATCATCGTCCCACTCTCCATCTTGTTGTTTTACACTCAGGCATTTATTCATTCATTTTTTATTTTAAGTTGGAAATACACTGAGGTAGAGTAAAGCCATAGCCGAGTAAAAAATAAAATAAAATAAAAGTTCTTAGACACAAAAACACTGATGAGAAAATTATATGAAAGTGGCGATACAAAGTAGAAAACAATAAAAGCCACAATAAAACCATGAGAATAAAAAACCTTAATAATAAATAAAAACAGTTAAGATTTAAGGCACATTAATCAACTAAAACAAAAGCAAAACGTGATACAGTTGAAGATAAAATTGCCCTACAGTTAAAAGGAAAGCTTTAAATTATTCAAAATTGTTCAGGAGGGTGGCTGAGTAACATCTTAACGGTTAACCAGCGTTGTAATTTACTTCATCTGGTAATTCTATTGTTCATAATTAATCCCTAATTAGGACGCCTTCTTGTGTCCTTTTGTGACAAAATGTCCAGTTGCAGTCTTGACTATTAACGCTCATAATCACTTATCTCTTCTTTTAAGGACACCATAGAACATAAATAAACACATAAGAGGCAGTAAAACAGGGTGACATCACCAAAAAATTTCCAGTCAATGACTTCATGCTGCTCTTGGCTCATCAGTAATAAGTCAAAGCACCAGCACTAAAAGACAATGACGTATGTTTCTATTTCTCCTTGGTAGAGATCAAATAAACCAAACCGCAGGTGTGACAGTCTCTTTTTATTTATGCAAATGTGACAATATTTATTTCCACAGCAGGTACATAATTAGTGTTCCATTTGTACTTCTTCACCAGAGGAGCAAAGTGCTTGCTGAGTCACATTATCAGGTAGACAGCAAAGAGCAAAGACCAAATCAGAGACCACCCTGCTGTTACAAACCGATGTAACCATTCAGTATAATCTCTTAGTGAGAGTAAGTTAAATTATTACGATCTAGAGCACTTCCAATAAATCAAAATAAAATCATGATTGAAAAGAAATCAGAAAAAGATGGACATCCGCTTCATATCCCAATATAAATATAATGATTTAGTTCACTGTCCACCACTGACTAATCAATGACTACTATCTAACTGATAGTTAGATAGAATAGATAGATAGAATTCAATAAATTCTGGTCAAATAAAACAGAAATTTCCCATCAGACCTCGTCTAAATCTCGTAGTTTCCCGCACTCCTAACAAGCTGAGCCTGTGCCAACACTTGCTGACCTGATTGGGGTCATAAAACGCGGCTTTCCTAATAGCCTGATTGGTGCTTAACAGTGCTCAGTGTTGATAATACGGTCAACAGACCACGCCGGCCGGCAAAAGCAACATTACACACTAATCAATATTAGCTGACGGCCGTCTGGGGAGGAGAGGAGAGAATGATGAAATTGAAGAGCAGGAGAAAATCTATATCTGCGACTGACTGTTTGGTTAAAACCCTGGTTCTGGCTGTAAAATAACACCCCAGTGGGAGCGCATTTATTTACAACAAAGACGTAACAATGAGACACGAACATTGAAGTGTTGCTGATATGATTACTTTCATTATACGACCAGAAATGGAGCCAAAAACAGCCATCAGCCATGTGTTCTAGGGCTAGGACAAGTGTTGTTTTTTTTAATTAAATTCTAACAGTTGAGTTCACATATCTAATCAAGAGAGAAAGGACTGAAGAGGCACGGTTCGTAAGTGTTGAAAGCCTAAAAAAACACTTCATGTATAATCTTGAAGCGAACGAGGAATGCTTTTTAAAACCTAAGCTACATTTCCAACCTGAAATCATGCTGTTTTTTAGAGAGCAGAATATAATGAGAAAGGGTTTTTGGTATTTTTTTTTTGTATGGCTGTTATTTAAAAAGGTTTACAAAAAATTTTTTCATTTCTGTGCCTTTCATGCCACAGGGTGAAGTGCTAAACGCTCCCTCCTCAAACCTCTCCCCGGTGTGCGTACGGGCTCACACAACTGTATCAGACCACACACACATTTATTGACTTGACCTTTCTCTTGGTGTAGGAAGCAGCCCAATTGGGTTTGACCCAGCCGTTTGACAAAAGGCAAACTAATGAAGACTTTGTGAAAGGCAGATTGATTTTTTTTCTCTCCCTCCCTCTATTACGTCCATTGCTCGCTTCAGCAGCGGCAGGCAGGAAAAGAAGGCAGGCGGCGGACGGCTGCAGAGCTTGAGCTCATCACTCATTTGTTTAACAGGTTGGCAGCGCCGAGGACTGAACGGCAGAGAATGCCAGAAAATGCACCCTGCGCGCTACTCAAATGGCTTGGGCAGAAGGAACGGAGAATAATGACGGAATATGAATTGGCTGGATTGAGTCGAAATCTGGAAACTGACCATTTTGGCCATTTGACAGAAACAAATTAAAAAGCTTTTTGTCTACTCATCCACATTATTATGGCTTTAACCTTTTTACTAAACACGCTTTCAAATACTTTTATGACATTGAAGATGAAATTAGAGTATGAAACCATTTCCAGGATTGGTACGGTGGGTTAGAGTGGACAGAAACTGGCCACAATTACAGCAACTCTTCAGTCTCCATTAGCCAATCCCTTCCACTTACTGTGAGTAGACAAACCTCGAAACCTTAAATATCGATAGCAGCACTGTCTGTCCAGGAGCGTGTCAACTGGTACCAATTTAGTACTGGCACTCAATACCCTGCATACGATCATCCAGTGTAGGGCGGTAGTTTGACTGTTTCCATTAGAGATGAATCAAATTACTTTCTCCATTAGTCTGCTTCATTTGTTTCAACTTAAAAAATATGAGAAATGACCTGTTTACCTCAAAAAATGTTTCCTGCAGTCTAAGGTGGCATCTACAAATGTCTTTCTCTGTCCAACCAATAGTCTAAAACTTGAAAAAGTAACATTTTCCTGAGAAATTTTACTTTAACAATGAAACAATAAATAAAATAGCTTGGATTTCTGTCTATCAGCTAATCGACTTATCTTTTCGACTGCAATCCTTGCTTTTAAGTGTCGATCTCCTGGGTCCATTAATCAGCCAGGAGAGCAATTGTCTGCTAATCCAATCACTTCTACAATCCCATTAAACAAAGGCAATGATCAACATTTACATCCCACCCACCCAAACAACCCACCGTGGATTTATCCAATTTTGAAAAACACTTAACTTTGACCATCAAATCCACTCAGACATAAAAATAAACAGCCCTGGGCTATTCAACCAAGCGGTTTCCTCTATTTCATGACATTTCTTCTTTTCATATTCAAAATGCCTAATATTTTCTTGATAATGATATTTAAACTTGTGATAATGTAATAATTATACCACGTCTCCACTACAAAGCAGGCCAAATTAGATTCATTCCACTCCAGAATAATTAAGTCACACATTAAAGGGGGATAATAAAGTTGCCATGGCAATTTCTAATCTTTTAGGCAAATTTATTACCTGAAAATACCTAGATAGTCCCAGGCACAATTATTACTGCACAATTTACATTACAGTTGGCTATGTAAATTGCTAAGATAAAAAAACGCCTGCTCAAATAAAGTTTGATCGTTTATATCCTTGGGAACGTTAAACATAGATTCCTGAAAGCAAGAAAAATGTTTTACTGTTTTTTTAAATTCACCCAGCCTTTTCAACGATCAAGGTTTTGGTTAACCACATAAGAACATGTAGTTTACTGTGAATTTCATTTCCCTCAGTATATTATTTTCACCAGATAAAGTTAGTTCACAATGTTTACATGCTTATTAAATTAATGAAACAAACAGTTCTGTTTGCTCACTGCAAAAAGTCTGAGGCTGAATATAAAACACCTCTTTTCTGTTAAGAATTATGTGTGCATGCAAAGTTCCTCCAGCAGTAGCATTTAAGTCAGTAGTTGTTCATTAATTCTTCCAAAAAACAAGCCTTTTCACTGCGGATATATTTTTGTCCCAGTCATGAAGATTCACCTTTAGACAAATGGTCCAGTGAAGTTCCCAGCTGGAAGCCTACATGCTCCTCTATTTTACCAGCTGGGCACCAATCCAATGGATCTTCTTTAGCCAGCTAAAACAGTTTAAAAGTCTTCCATTTGTAACTATTAGTGCAGTGGTGGGAGAGGGCTATGCCAAATCCTTTCTCCCTTTTTTTGTGGAACAGATCAGTTCAGTCCTAATCTTTATTTTTCAGAAGGGCAGAAGTGGCTTTGTGAGGGAGCTTTAAAAAGGACACCAGCAGCTTCTCGGGGGTGGATTTCAGCTACAGTCAGCTGGAGAATTTGATGTGAATGTGGGGTTTTTGTTGGATCATTTGTCAAGCTAAATCCAGATCCTGGCTTTTATCGGTGTCTTAAAGTCTCATAAATGACAAATGATGTTATTAACTTCATCCTCCACAATGCCAATTCTGCAAACACACCTAGAAGACCAAAGAGGGAGCCAGACAAGCGGTCTCTTGAATATAAACACCAACAAACCATTTACTCTCTGGTGGTACAAACGCAGATCAAAGGTTATGCAAGCCTTCTCCAGTAGTTCCCCATGGGTCACAAATCTCCCATTTAGTGAGAATAACATGAGGGCTCCAGCTGCACTTAGAGAATGTACTGTAACCTGTGGCCTTGGTATTATGCATGCTAATTAATACTTTCATGGCCAATATTTTGCACATTCCTGCATAAAAATATACAGCTTCTTAACTTGGGCTAAACAACATTGTTTGTTATTGTTTATATAATATATAATTTTATTTTTTCATGTTATTTAGGCTGAGCAATATGTACAAAATCAAATATCACAATATTTTTGGTCAAATACCTCAATATTGCTATTAATTACAACAGTACTGTAGGAATGACTTTTGGTGAGATTATTATTATGAGATTTTTGATAAGTAAATATAGTCATGTGGATGCCTAAGTGGGTAAAAGCAAACAGAAGAGCTGCTAAAACTGAAAATTACACCTACAATTACTGTAATTACTGTAATGCAGACTTTAAAACCAGGAAAATGATTTTACAATTTAGTTAACAAAATGTCAAAAAAAAAAAAAAAGAGAAAGAAATATGGCCTTCACAATTTCCCAGAACCCAAAGTGACATCTTCACATTTACATCTTCATTTACTGTCATAAATGACAAAGAAAAGCAGCAAATCATCACCTTTATGAAGCTGAAACAAACAGAGGTTTGAAATGTTTTGCTTGAAAAATGGCAGAAACGGTTAATCGATAATCAAAATAGTTAGCAACTAATTTTATTTTTATCAACTAATCGATTCATCAACAAATCATTACACTTCTAGTTGTCATAATATCAACATTTTAGATGATCTGGTCTCATATCGCAATATCAATCATATCAATATACTGTAGTTCCCAGCCCTAATGTTGTAGACTTGCAGTACTTGTTTCCCTCTTTCTTTATATTTCTCATATTATGTTTATTGTTATGCACCCAATAAGGCTGTCGAATGCATTGATACTTTTTTCAATAACGCCTGTTTAAAACAATACAATTTCAGTTAATTATAGTATCGAAAGTACTGCTGGAAAATAAATTATTTAAGTGCTCATTCATGATATTAGTTGGTTCAGTCTTTATTGTCCTGCCTAAAAATTGCAGCAGAGCAAAACCAGATTGTTCAGAGAGTTCTGTGCCAGCACTGTGTGCAGGTTGTAAATTATAAAAAGAAAAAAATGAAATTACCCTATATTGTATGCCTCTGGCATTCTTTTTGCTGTGGTATCGAAAGAGGTATCAAGTGTTATTTTTGTATACTAGTAATGTGTTTAAGTTTAAATTCGGGTATCATGACACTGAGGCAAATTTCTTGTACGTGAAAACCTCCTTGGCAATGAAACTGATTCTGATGCTGATGCCAACTTAGCACCATGATTTACTGGCTCACTAAATGTTATTAGATGCAACTGCATTTTTCCTGCTATGACAAGATAAAATGTCTGGCACGAGAAAAGTCTATAACATAAGAAAAAGACACAGGAAACAGCAGAAAATGAGTTTGACAGAAAGGTGTGGGGTTTGCTCTGTTTAGAGCCTCGGGCTTCAGTTATTGCTGTTTGGTAGATGTGTTTAAACACTCGGATTCACAGGTCACAACAGTCTACATCCAGTGAGGAGACTTTCACCTCCAGGCTACGAAAACAGGTGTGGAGTCAGTAATAAACTGTCTGAAGCGTGTGTGTGTGTGTGTGTGTGTGTGTGTGTGTGTGTGTGTGTGGGTGTGTGTGTGTGTGTGTGTGTTTGGATTATGGCAGCACATGTGTTAGGTTGCTGATAATGTCCTTTGTGGTCCAGTCGGAGTGTTTTTCCTCTGATGTGATGGATGTGGGACTGATTTAATAGCACAGTGGTTGTCTAAAGGAAAGTGTCAGTCTGAACTGAATCTATTCAGACATTATGATGAGATTCTGCACAAGTAAACGTAAATGAACATCATTACTACCCATAATAGTACATTTGGGCACCCTATTATGTTCTATATTCTGTTTCAAAGGCAGGCTTTGAGGGGCATGAAATTGGTCAAAATTAAAAGAGAAATCTATTGTATATATTTACCGTCATAAATCATAAAATGACTATGATATATCATCAAAAATCAAGTTAATATGTTGAGTTAAAATACTGACTTCTCTGACAACAATGCTGCAGCTGCAGTGCCCACCTTTGACATTTCTATTCTAGGCCGGAATAATTGTTTTAGTATGCCTGTTTCACATTAATTAGACTTCAAATTAATGCTGAATGTTCGCTGAATGAGTACGTGTCTTTTTATGAGTTGTATGAAATCATCAATGATCTTCCAGAAGCTGTAGATGTTTATAATGGTTATATTGAACAATATGTTAACGGAGTCTGGCAGCCAGTGAGACAGGCAGCTTCTTAACTTCAACTCCCAGGTGTGTATTTTCAGACCAGCTGGCAGCTTGCTTGTTATTGTCAATTTATGATGTTGCGCATGTCCTGCACTCCTGCAGAGCTGCTGCAGTGTTCCTGCAGCCTGCAGAGCTTCTTCTTCTGGGGAGGAGGGGGCGTAGGGAAATAACTCGCTTCAACCACAGATCGTACATTAAATAGGATTTCTACCATATACAGTCTATGACTCCAACTCATTATTTGGACTGCTGTACTCATTTTCGCATGCACAATTGTTTCATATGGTTCCTTTAAAAGTATAAAATAGCATCTACTAGCAACTACTGTGCTTGACTGAAGACTTTCCCACCTCATTCCATCCTTTTGTGTCTCTTCACATCTTTATTCTTGACTTTTCTTAATGGCTTCATGTCTGATACAATATTTCAAGTTTAAAAAATGCCCACTTTCATGAAACCCTGTATGTACTCAAGCCATTAAGTTTGTTTAAATGAGTTACTATCCATCAGAATATGTAGTATACCACTGTGCATAATGACCAGTAATCTATTATAATGTACACACACACGCACCCTCGCGCACACACATGCACACTCATCTTCTTCCTTCCATGTGTTAGAGTGGTTGCAGGATGCAGACTGAATAATTTAGCTTGTGTACTTGGCTTGCCTCTCTCCACAGTAAATTGAACTGGGCACACCACAGCACACAGCCAACGCATGTGTCAGGGAGAAAAGAGGAAAACAAACCACAACAAACTAGAGATCAAACCACTGAGGGGAAAAGCACAGGGGGAAAGAGGAAGAGGTGTTGTCGGTAGAAGACTCAGCAGTTAACCTTCACATTAGAGAGCAAACTGCTTTAACATGACCATGAATTTAAAGGGACAGCTCAGATTATTTGAAGTGGGGTTGTATGAGGTACTCATCTATCGTCAGTATGTTAACAACAGAAGATTGCGGTCGCCACGCCTCAAGTTTGGAAAGGCAGATTAGAGTACTGGTGTGGGAGGCTACATAATGTACTGCTGTGGACAGGGTAAGCAGCAAAATGTATTTTAGTCAATCAATATCAGTGCACTAAGTGTTTTCACCACTTTAGCTTGTCATCAGACAGCCTTTTCAAACAGGAAACGCTGTACAAGTCAAATATCGCTCTCTCCAAAGTCACCAAACTCCTTAAGGGGGACCACTGACTCCTTTATTTATTTATTTTTGTTTGTGTTACTGTGACTTTAGTGTTTAAAACCTTTAGTTCAGATTCAACAAAGTCATACAATAACACAAACAAACTAACTAAACCAACTGATGCTGCGGAAGTCCAGCTCTGGTCTTCTGCCAGGTAAAATCACTGCTTTTCACTGAGGAGTCTTGGTGCTTTTGGGAGAGCGATATTTGACTTACATAACGGCAGTTTCCCATAAGAAAAGGCTATCTGACAGCAAGGCAAAGCTGTGAAAATATAAATATAGTGTACCCTTGAACTAATTTTAAAGTAAACTATGTTTTACTTCTGACCTTGTCCACAGTAGTACATTGCTGAGCTTCCTACCCAGGTACTCTTCTCTGTTTCTCCAGACTGGGGTTGTGTCGACCAACATCTACTGTAGGTAATATACTAATGACCGATAAGTCCCTCACACAGCCCCACTTCAAATAATCCTAACTAGCCCTTTAGGTTAAGGCTAAAAGGTTAAATGCACCTCTCTCCTCTATGGATATAAGAAAGGTGAAATCACACAAACGGAGTATGAACTGCAGCTGATTTTCTAAACTTCACACAAATTGCACTGGTGTAAGTTTTTCAAAGAAAGTGTGATGGGTAAAATGTTTCTCTAGTGGAATAATGGTGACAGCAGTGGATGAGCACAGCAGAAAAATGTGCAGGGAAGCTGCAGTGAATAAGTTCAAGAGCAACAAAAAAAAAGCTTCTTAGAAAGAGAAACAGCAGTAATACCAAATGACCATTTTTATAATGCCAAAACAAAGAGCAAACAGGGAGTTATGGCCGTGTGGTCATTAAACTTGACATTCACAGAGATGCTAATGCACTCTGGCACTATGCGCTCTCTTTGTACGACATTTATACTGAGATGGCGTGGATTTTCATGAGCAATCTTTTGTGTTTCTTTCTCAGCTGGTGTCGAATTGTGTCCTTCCTGGAATTGCTTCATTAAAGATATTTCTATTTCAGCATCACTGCATTTCACTTCTGATCTTGCTGATCTCACACAAATTCCACCACAATACTGCAACTTTTCAGCTCTCTATCACTTACAGAGCGTGCCCAGAGGGCAGTCCCATTTGCTGATCGTGTAATTACCTGCAACCTTAGTAAATCAGACGCTAATTACAGAAAGACTGTAAACACAACTGAATGAAATGCCTTTCAAGTATGTAAACCTTGCCTCAAGCATACACCGTCCTGTTGCTTAATTTGGCTGCCAGTTTACAAAAAGATAAAAACCTTAATCATTTGTCAAACAGCCAACATGATGACGAGACACGCTGGATGCAAATGTTTGTGAAGATAACTGTATTACCGCAATCATGTGGTACCCACTTCACTTGAGCTCAATGTCATCATCACCACAAATTTTACTTTGAAGGGTTAAACTCACGTTGAGATAGGCACATGGATCTATTGATATATTTGTAGATCAGAACTGTCACACACAAGTCAGGAGCACACCCTCTGATTGGTTGACGAGTCAGGAACACGGCCTCTGGTTGGTCAACAGACTCGAACAAAGGCATCTTGGAATTGCTGGTGGGCAGCTAGCAACAACAACCACTGTTTTCAACATGGAAAAATGGATAAATCACAACAGAGGACATTTGCTGTTGGATTTCGTATGGATTTATTTAACCACATTTCCAAAGACATTTTGAAAGAACAACCCTAGTATTAGCATTAGCATTAGCTTAGCGTTAGCCTTTCCTGCTCAGCTCACCTCAGGGCTAACCTCCTTCACTTTTCCAGTAGTTAGGAAACAACAGGCGAGACTTTTCTTGGTCTTAAGAAGCATCAGTGTTTATTAACTGACACACTGTAACCTGAACTGTTTATTTACTACCAAACAGACAACTTATCTAAGTTTCTGCTCCACTATGAGCATCAGAGTCACTCTCAGTCACTTTCACTCACTTGCACACCGCACAAATTGTAAAACACCATCTTGCGGGAACATGTCACCACGGTAAGAAAAAAGATCCATGCCGTCACAGCCCAAGTAAGCAATATCCAAGAAATCAGGCAAATTCCGAAGGACTGAATTACAAATACTGAATGAGACATGAAAAAATATGACCAAATTGTATTTCAAAGAAACAATACTGCAAATAAAAATAGACTTTCATTATCTAATTGTAACTTTTCATACCAAAAATGTGTTCTGTTGCATGAATGATGATGTGATACAGTCCAACAGTCAGATAAGCAAGTTCTTATGGTCCTCAAATCAGGAGATTATCAGGTACTTAACTGATACAATATGCAGGATGGTGGTGGAGCCAGTGTGTTAAAATGCTAGCCCTCACAGGGAAAAAGGGAGAGAGGGGAGGAAAAGGAGATTGAAAAATAAATGGAGTATGTGATTGACAGCCTATGATTCTGGGTATTAGACTGAATTGGATTAGGGAGAGAGAATCAGCGGGCCATAACCCCCCGGATTGCTTGGGATACGTTAATAGTGAATATCCAAGAGCATTTTCCTCCATCTCCATCACCAGGGCTACAAGGCTTGGTCACAAAATACTTCATCCCCTCTGGAGGCTCACAGCCTAAAGGGTTTCAAATCCAAACCAGCTCAAGCATTTGAAAGCAGCCAGCCGGTTTGTGCCAACACCTAGAAGCTCGTATTTGCCCAAAATAAATTGGCATCTTGTTGACAGGATGTGAAATGGCACATTTCTGCCCTTGGACTTTGTGAGGGCCGTCTTATCTTTTTGAACATCACAGACATGCCTTTGAATGTGCAAACAGGTGGGTCAACTTCAAAAAAGCCACCGAATGAAAGGGAAACCTGAGCATGTGGTAACATAACCCAGGATAGGAAATATGATAAGCTGACGAGACAAAACAAGCTCATCTCACACGACAGATGTGTGCATAATGGGCTTAATTTTGGCTCACATCCCTGGTAATGTCAGTAGAGAGAAACACATCATTTAGGAAGTTCTTCATACCCTTCCCAAAGCTTTTTTTTTATTTTGGTGTTTACTATTCATTTTTACATGAACATGTCTGAATATAAATGCAGTTGAAAGTGAAGACTGATTGAAAAGTCTCCCTGAATGATGTGCACACATGCAGTCACTCTAAATTCTGCCATGTTTGTCCAGGCTATTAAAACTGATAGAAGAAGAATAAAAACACCCACAATATGCTTCAGTACCACATGAAATCACATTACTATGTCGATTATTTATCCCACACCAAATATACAAGTTACTGAACATGACCAATGTACAGTAGAGTATGTTAAACTTTCAGTCTCCTCTAATCAAGACAAAACTATATGAAACTGTGTCTTCCTTGGCAAGTGCTAATATATCCCAAATTGTACTCCTCCATCTCCTCCTCCTCTTCCTGTGTGCGACATAATTCTCTCCCAGGCCCTGTGAATCTGCATCCAGCAGCACCACTTTCATGTGAGAACTGACAATAACAAATTCTTTCAAGATGAGATTGGTTGGCCACTTGGCAAAAGTATGAAAGTGCTTGTGCTGCAACTTGTTGCTGCTGGCATGAAGAATGTAATATGACATTTCAGTGCATCACATATAAAAGATGGAATCTCTCAACACTGAGATTAGCTTTGGCTCCTGTTTAGCAACCCAGCAACAGGCCAAGTTAACTCAGGCTGCCTTATAAAGTAGACCAGGTAGCTGGTCTACAATAAGAGATTATCCATGTCAGATGCGTTCTCACTTACTTGAAATACTTTGTTTGGTTTTGGCAAGGCGTGGTGCTTCAATAGTGCATGCAGGGAGCAGGACATTTGCATGATAGAAAGGTCATTAACATGCTCAGTCGCTTGCTGAATGCTGTGAATTCTCCAGACAATGACCTGCTCTATTCAAATATGGGCTGAAACAGATATTACATCGACTTTATACTAAAGAGCAGACGGGGCAAAGTCTGTTTCGTGCCTGCTCCAACTGATAAAGACTTGCATGTTCGTGTAAGTCTCCCCAGGTAATGTCTGGATAAGTTCAGGGTTGTAGTACACAGCCAAACCTCTCTGGCTCCACACATGATCCTTCTGCTACAGGGGAAAATGCACACTGCCTTGTTTTTATGTCTCTAAGCAAACGTCGTCGTTGTCTTGGGCAGTGCTAAGCCAAAAAATGCAGTGACAGTGGAACACTTACTCGTCAGGAGCGAGCTCAGGTAACAAACACACTGTCAGACATAACACTAAACTAAACCTGTATGCAAAAGTAACAGGGTATAAGGATGTTTTCTGAACACAATCATACAGCTGTCATATTTGCTTGGTGTTGCGCTGTTCTTACTTTAAAGGACCACTGTGTAGGAGTTTGAGGCATCCAGCAGACTGCAAACGTTTCACTTAACCCTCCCTTTCCAAGCATGTAGGAGAACCTGTGTTAGTCACAAACTCTGCAAAAAGGAGAGCCAGTGTTTGGGTTGTCCCGTCTGGGCTACTGTAGAAACATAGTGGCTCAACTTGGCAGCCTCTGTGGAGGAGGACCAACGCTTGTGTAGATATAAACAGCTAATTCTAAGGTAATGAAAATGCAACAATTCTTATTTTCAGATGATTATACCTTAATGGAAACTCATTATATTCCATTTCTGCTATATTGTGTCAATAAACCCCCCTAAATTTTACACACTGGACATTTAAATTAGACCAAAAACAGTCCTCCTTCTAACTTTAATAAAGTGATTACTTTAATGAACAATTGGCTATCCTAAGGATTTCTTAAATAATGGCTTTAAGAAGTGTAACATGCACACACATTTCGTCACTGTCCTGTGAAAATCCATGTATCTCCAAAAACACCAAGTTCCCATGTGATAATAAAAACAGGTTTGGTTTCAAATTCAGTTAATCTAGTGGGTTTTAAATGGCTTACTTATCTTAAGACATAGGCGAATTCCATCAGTCTATGAAAGAACATCTAATCCTTCATCAGAAAAAAATTAAAATTACTAAATTTTGAGATACATGGTGTTCATTGGACAGTAATGATTTGCAAACAAAAAAAAAAATCACTGTTCTCTATTCTTTTTATCATTAGCATCTAATCATTTAGATCCCCTCACATAACACAAGCAGGAATATTAAAAGAAGAGGTCATTAGACTAAAGGCTAAAGTCATTAGACTACAGAGGTACATTGATTGATTATTATTATTGATTATTCTAAACACACTACCTGTGTTGATATTAAGAATCTTACCCAACAAATTGATGCCATTTTACATATCTTTGCCTTTTGGCAATCCCCAAAAATCTAAACACCAATTCTAAATGTAATCAATAACCTCTGAATGCTAATGAGTTAGCAGTGTGTTAGCTCTGAGCAAGACAAGACAAATTGCACCTCCTGGCCTCGCTAATCCAACTAGCGCGACAAACGCACAAGGCATGGTCATTAATGGCAGCTCCGGCCCATAGATTTTACATGTGTGTGTTCACCCGCAGTCCCATGAGGCCGAGCAGCCGCATACATCACTGTCTATAACAAAAGGAATGCTAATAATCCTGCAATCCTACTGGAGACTGCTAACGATCCAAAAAGCTATGCACATGTCCCATCTGAATACAGACTGGGACCTGCTTGGCATATTCAAATGATGTCTTGGTTGAAAAAGGGCAACTAATTATCCGTAGTATAATGATGTTAAATTCAGCACAATCTATATTTCCACAATGCAGTGTTGCCTTGAAAAAAAAGAAAATATTTTATTTGTTATGTTGTGAATTCCTCACATTCAGAGACATTTCTGTTCAGAAACTACAGGTTTCTTTCCACTACTTTCTCTTTCCATCAACAGCATGTTTATGTTATTGTTACTGGTGCAGAAGTCACTGATGATATAAAATCTAACATCACTGGGGTTCATTGACTCTCTCCTATCTCAAATAGGGGTCCAGGGGCCCCCAGGGGCCTGTGGCACTCTGCCATGCTGCCCGTGAAAAGTTTTCAGTTTCGTTAATTTAAATTGTAAGGGGTCCTCAGCTGAGGGGGAAAAAAGGAAAAAAAAATCAAGAACCCCTGGTCTAGTTGATATTAAGCAGAGCTACAATAATAAGTCGATTAATCAATCAAAACACAATTAGTTGCCAACTATTTTGTTAATTGATTTATCGTTTCAGTCTTTTTTCAAGAAAAAATGCATGAAGAGTCTCTGGGTTTTGGACTGTTGCTTGGGCAAAAGAGGTTAGTTTAGGCTCTGGGAAATTGTGATGAGCATTTTTTTTTTTTTACAGTTTTTTGGCAGGCAGGAAAAGGAAAAGGGGGTTCAAATTCACATTTTTCTAGACTAAATGATGAATATTCATTATGAGAATAATCATAATGAAAATAATTCTTGGCTGCAGCCCTAATGTTAAGTGTATTTTTTGTATGCTATAATGTTGGTAAAAACTTGTGTTTTATGTTCATAATTACATTATCCTGTCCAGAAACTAGTCTCACTAAGTGTTTAGAAAACTGGCTAGCTTGCCCTGTATTACTGTAAAAATATGGATGCATTTGTTTCTTTGTGCTTTATTTCAGAAACTAGAAAATTATGCAGCAGCATTTTTTGCTTTACAGTTTGTACTACTTGTACTCCAGTATTTTCTTTCTGCAAGTAAAGAGCTTAAATCTAATCCAGAACCCTGTAGTGGTCGATTTTCCAACAAGCCATTTTCAGGGGTCCAAACAACAGCGTGTTATTTACCTAATTTATGTGCACTGGTTTCACATAAGCAGCCCCCAGTGACCCCCAACCCTGCACCTAGGAGAAACACTGCAGTATATTGTATAATCTATTGTATAATCTTCCACCAGTGGCACATCACAGTCATGTGATACTCACCACTCTGCTTTGCTTTTCCTTTTAACAGAAATCCTGTTCTCACTCACTTATTCATTAACATCAGCTATACTTTTGTCCATGTTAACATTGCGCTTATGAAGCACACCTCCTGCAGATGTTTCACAATAATAAACCTTGTAGTGAGGGGATTATGCCCTCTGAAGCTCTGGAAGTGCTTTAATGTGAAACAGATGGAAGAAGTGTTTTCATTAACAGCCAACAGCAGCAACAGCAAATTAACACATTCAACAGAGGAAGGTCAGAAAACAGAGAGGCTTCTCACTGACATATGATACAATTCACAAAATGGAAATAAAGATCTGTCTCTAATAATGCTCTCTCTTAAAAGAAAAAACTCTCTTAAGGTGAGGGAAGTATGTAGGAGTCCTGACAGCAAAAGTGCCCCCAAAAAATTCAGCAATCTCACAGGGGACTATTTGTTTAAGGGATGACTCTAATCTAATCAATGGATACAAGTACAGTAAGACAAATCTACTGTGTATCTATGATTTTTGTGTTTAAAGATAGAAAGTGGGTGAAAGAGAAAAAACATGAGTGCCAGGGAAAAAAAGGGAAGGGAAACCAACAGACAACAAATGAGAGGGCACTCATAACTCTCTGGTGCACCAAATAAAACATGGTTACATTTGTAGAGCTACTGGAATCTGTCAATAGGCAGCTGCCCACAGCAGGAAAAGGAGACCCCACACACACATACTGTACACACACACACATACAAACCAGAAAACCAGGTCCATTTCCAACTGCAAGCCAAAGCCTGTGGTGTATTGATAGGATTCAGTAAAGAAAAACAGAGCTCGCCTTTAGCTGAAAATGTCAAGTCTGTACATACGGGAGGTCTGAGTGGGAAAAATATAAAATGAAACACCACAAGACAAGACTTTGCCCAACCTAAACATCTATTTTAGATGTTGTTATGTTTGGCTAGCAGTGCACTCTCTCTCTCTCTGGACTTGCTCTTTGATAGTTTAAGTGCATGTCCACTAGTTTATGTTTACCTGTGTTGATGGTTGGGCTACGAGCTCTAAGTGTAAGAGAGAGCGGACTGAGTGGACTGAAGCGTCAAACGGAGGTGGTTCGAATAATGTGTGGAGGGAGCCTGAAGGGTTATTGATGACTTGTTATTGACATTTCATTTAGCCGGCTTTTTCAGTCACTAATTTCACTCAGTTCTCAGTGTAAGTTAAAGGCACTACAACATCAGCTGACTGACTATTGTGCTTCCATGACTGAAAGCATGTTTCCAACTTCCAGAGGCGCACTCTAACTCAAACAACACAGCTTTGTGACATGTGCAACAGATTACACTCATTTAACTTCACTGGCAAGGCACACTTTGAGCACTTCAAACATTAAATCTTAAGTTTTTAAAATTGCATCACCTGGCGCCTTCATGCATCACAACACACACAACTTAACCTCAAGGCAAAAACGCACTTAACTTGCTAATGCAAGTTAACACTGAAGACAGAACACTCTATAATTAAACTGGTACTGCAACAAGCAATATCCCAGGTATTTATATCAGTCTATAAATTCTATATAATCTATTATTTTAAAGCAGCTGATTATTCTATAAATTATCTAAGTGTCTAACTGTCAATTGTTAAAAACTGAAATAACAGCTGTTTGGGCACTTGGGGTGTCATAAAAGTTGAAAACAGTTGATAAGTTGATAATAACTAACTGTACCTCTCTGCTTTTTGGTGCCGAGCAGGTACAGAGAGTTTTCAGAGCTTTTTCACTGAAAACAGCTGCCTGTTGCAGCCAAAAACAACACCATGAGAGTGGCGAGAGCTAACAAAAACATTAAAAGTTGTGGGTTGAACAGCTACACAATGAGTGAAACTGACTTTGAAGCTCTGCAAAGCCAAAGGAAGCTGCAGATTCAGGTGATAATTGTCTGTAGGTTCATCACTACAAGAAACCTTCACATTGTAAATTTCATTTACTAGATTTTCTGGAGCCGTTGGCCATTTGTCATGTCCTTCTTCAGCAAATGGAGCCTGCTAAGAATAGAGCTTCAGGCATGTGACAAAAGGTGGTCCTAAAACCTGGGAAGACATTTAACAATAAATTTTAATCTCCCCTGCCCATATGATATGAGGATACTCTCTAAACCTAAATGATCAACGCAGTATCTTTCTGGCCATGCTTACTTTATTTTACCCGCTGTCATGATTATTAAAATGAATAAAAATCCAACTTTGCTTTCAGCAAAGAGCTGCAAAAAGCCATAGAGATTTTCCATTTTATCAGCCAACCTTTTTTGTTTCAAATTGAATGGTTGGTACTAAGTAAAAGTGGCTGGTAGAGTAGGTATAAAGTACAGTACCATCACAGGACTGAACTTTCCATAACTTTCCATGTCCACAACCATCATGACTGTAATGCTGTAGGTGGTATGTGCGTGTCTTTCGGTTGGTATGATGTATATGTTTGCTTGAACAGTTTCCCATCCACGCTTCGAGGCTTGCTGCTGCCTTGACCTCTAGCACAAATACTAGGTAATAGTAATAACGATCCATCTAATTTATTTGCCTCCAAGCTTTTTCCAAATGAATGCTCAATGACTATGCATGAGCAGGAACGGAGCTGGGAGAGTAGATACAGTAACAGCAGTAAAGCGCTACATGTACCTCTGAGATGGCTTATAGGGAATAACGCTTAATATATCACCATCTCCACATCCAGGCCTGTGGTGTGTGGGATGCTGGGGCTTGCCCCCGGCTATGGCTGGACTACACAAAGGCTACAAGACACACACGCAGTCAATACACAGAAGACGTGCACCGACAGTACATGTATATATGCAAAAATGACCCCATCAGTCTCCCTGGAGTCTATATTCCCTCATAGAGAGAACTCAGAGCCAGGAGGCAACAAACATAAGCACTGGAATGAGCACATTCATCCTCATCCTCCCCCTGCACAGCCTGCTATCGCCCCCCAAAACCCAACCACTGGACCAATTGATCTGCACTGACTTTCAAAGAGCCGTACTGTAACAATCCATATTAATATATGGATTTAAAGTATCTAAAGCCTCGCAGGCTATCCACCAGGACTATATATTTACAGTGACTTTATTACACTATCACAATATTCATTACTTGGATCCTATACTCCTTGCCAGCATCCTGGCCTTGGGCTGAAGGTACAGCATGATTTGTTTTATAAGGGAAGACGGTGGACATCCTGATATATTGCAGTAGGCTACAATCTCTGGGTCATTTACAATTCATACCTTCAACCAGGTGAATTTACATTTAGTTTCCTTTGATCTCATCCATCATGAATGAATTAGAATTATGGCATTATCGTATAAAATCTTCCCCCTGACCACAATATTGTTGAAAATATTAGGTTTACAAAATTAAATGAGAAAATATTAAAATTGTGAAAACATACAGTATATTTGCCAAGTACTTATACCTGTCTAAGTCTGTAACTAAGGGCCACAACTAACATATTTTCATTGTTGGTTAACCAATCAGTCATGTTCTTAACTAATCAATTAGTTGTTTGTCGATAAAATGTCAGAAAATGGTGAAGCAGGTTGATCAGTGTTTCCCAGAGCCTAAGATGACGTCCTCAAGTGTCTTGTCTCGCCCACAACCCAAAGATACTCAGTTTACTGTCATAGGGGAGTATAGAAACTATTGATTTAATCTAATTTTTTCACAACACAATACAGGAAAGATGCACATAATTTCCTATATAACATCTTCAAATATCAGATTCAATATTAATTGTCACTGAACATTCTTTAAAGATATTTGGTTACAATTATACACTAGCAGCAAATATTCACATTTGACAAGCTCAAACCAGAGACCTTGATAATTTATCAAATCAATAAACTGATTATCAAAATTTTTGTTATTTTCTGTGAATCAATGAATCAAACAATTGTTTCATCTGTAGCTGCAACTAATGATTATCTTTTAGTATCAATTAATTTGCCAGTTATATTCATCAATGAGTCGATTATTTGCTTAGTTTGCAAAATGTAAGAAAAATGACATTCTTGGTGTCACAATTAGATTCAGAATCAACTCCCAATTCAAAACCTGATTCTTGGTTGAATAAGCAGAAAGGGGGTGGTTCTGCAGCTCAGTTGGTAGAGCATGAGCCCCATGTGCTGGGACTGACAGTCATCTGTAGCGGCTCTAGTTTCGATTCCAGCCTGCAGCCCAACACTACATGTCATCCCCTCTCTCTCTCTCTCCCTACCCA
The DNA here is from genome assembly GCA_027495735.1 of Lutjanus campechanus. Lineage (NCBI taxonomy): Eukaryota > Metazoa > Chordata > Actinopteri > Lutjaniformes > Lutjanidae > Lutjanus > Lutjanus campechanus. Next base: position 47,195 of record JAJHUR010119994.1, read on the forward strand.
ATTTCCTGTCATACCCTTCAGCTGTCTTGTCAATAATGGCAAAAAGCCCCCCCACCATAGTGCACCATGAAAGGGGATGCATGGTGCACTATGGTGCTGCATTTTCAGGCTCTTACTCAACTGAAATGAAATATGAAACATCAACTGATAGTTACGCTAACTGGTTATGATCAAAGTAATTTTCTGACTGGGTAGAAAAAAGAAAAGCATGCAGATTTTTCTTTTATGAAAGTTAACTGCATCAGTTTAGAAGCTCATTACGGTCTTCTGTCTGCATTACAATAATGAAATGAAAGTGTAATTTACCGACAAGGATCAGTGGTTCTCGTAAATTACTTAGAAAATTAATCGTCAACTATTTTGTTAATTGATTAATCAACTTATCACTTCATCTCTACAGATAGCCATGCCTCATGCTCATATCGTTTATAGTAAGAAATGAACTAATATCATGCATGCACCCCGACCAATGGAGTAACACCACGTGCATTCCATAGAGTCGAAACAAAGCAGTTTTAACGTCACTGAATGTACCAGCTGTCAGTCTCTTTTTTTTCTCTCTGCAGAGGGGTTAGACTTCATGATGGTACCAGAACGGATGTGATACTTTTTTTATCTTACCCGAACGGCAGAGCCTGCAAATAGTGTAGAGAGTATAGATATTCTAAAAATAGAGAGCAATCACAGGACCGTTTACATGACGAATTTTCCTCCTTTGATTAAATTATAAAAAGATTTAAAGAGTTCAAGTTCCTTCCAAATGGCCCAGTTTGTTTTGATCAAAGCATTCACATTATGGGCTATTTATTCAATAGCCTCCACGTAAACGCAGCTATCCATGACTTCGCTACATCTTTACTAAAATTAGCATTGGAAATGAACAGGGCTTCCATTGCCAGATGATTTAAAGGAGTTCTCCGTATGCATTAGCACACACACACGTACATTAATGTACATACATGTAGGAAGCAGTAGTGATGGTTGTGTTCTGCAGCTATTATAGCCATTAGACAATTAAAGAAAGCACCTGGAGGGGCCAGCAGTAACTCTGACACACACATACACGCACGCACACACACACACACACATCTGGTTTCCACTCCAAGAAAAGAAGTAGGACCTGGGAAACAGAGGCAATTAGTTCATGTGGTCGATACAGAAATAGGCTGCCAAGTTAGCCTGAGAAAGAGACAGAAAGAGGCAGAAACAGAGAATTTTATCTCAGAATCTAAAGGTTGGTGAAGCTGCAAAATGGCTTTTGTTTTGGTTTTTTTGCATGAAGACACACCCACACATGCATGCACAGTGGAAAGACAATCGTGTTGGGAGTGGGCAAAAACAACTGAACTGTATCCTGAAGACAGCAAAGCAGAAACGGAGCAGAGGGGAGAGGAGAAGCAGAGAGAGGAGAAGCAGCAACAAAGAGAGGCAATGAAGAGGACAAGATGAAGGAGGGAAGAAAAGAAAGGGGATAGAAATTACAGGCATGAGGAGATGGAAGTAGAGTGAGAAGATAGCCGGCTTTGGACAGTGAGGAGAAACCTTTTCAAACCGCCAGTGTGTAATCCACGACAAGACATTTGTACAGCAAGACGTGTGTGCTGCTTACAGTTTCCTGTGTGCATGTGCATTTCAAAGAAGAGGAGGTGCTGACAGAGGTGACGGGCTAGCAGGATGTTAAGCGATTGTCCTTTAAGATGGGGAGTTGAAAGGAGTAAATACTGGAAACACACTGTCCTTATGGCTACTCAAATGCTCATTTGCATCTCATTTGCATGCTTAAACAGCAACAGGCTCCAACTCATCATATCACAGATGCACACTTTTATATACACACACACACACACAAGTGGCAGGATGATGAGTCAGATAGGACAGCAGCGGTTGCTCCGAGCAGAAAAGGTGAGTCTGTGTGTATTAATTAGCAACAAGTCTGTCATTATTTTAGAAATGCTGCCACAAAAATAGAGCTTCAGTGGAGAGCCAGGGTGTTCCCAGTAAACAGCATAATTTTAGATTTTCAAACTGCTATTAGTGCTGTTTTTACAAATTTAAAGCCACTACAAGGAACGTTCATATTCTGTTGATTTTGGAGGCCAATGTGGACAAAAGTGGATGTCTTTACTCCACCACAACCACAAAATATTACATCAAAAATAAAAATCGTTTTAAAAAAAATATCTCCTCCTACTTCTTTCTGACTGGCTTACCTAACTTTACTTTGGAAAATGTAAACGTGGGCTCTTCCCGTCTGCTTGCTGTAAATCATTTCAAGTAGCTGATAGTCTTGTTTGTTTATGTAGGTCATATAAAGGCATCAGCATCAACTCGAAACTGTTTCATAACCAGTTCATAACTCCTTATAGTGCCTTTAAACTTCATATACCTGACTTGTGGATTAAAATCACTGGGATAATTTTTATTTAAAGCTACTACAAGGAACTTCGATATTTTGTTGATTTTGGAGGTCCCTGTGGATAACAGCGGTAGTGTTTCTTCCACCATAACCAGAAAATATAACGTCAAAAATAAAATTATCCAAAGAAAAATCTCCTCTTGCATCTTTTGAAACACCTAAAGTACTACTCGGTGTAGCTTTGTTTGTGAAAGCGCAAACACAGGCTTGGTTTATCTGACTGAACAGAGAATCCTCCCCGGTGGCAGGCATTAAGAATACTATGGAACTAGTCAATCTTCTCAGTTATGGCCTTGTTTGCTTTCGTAACTATTTGTTCAATAAATGCATCGCTGCAAACTGCAGTGCAAATGCAAACCTGATTCTGATGGTATACAGTAGGGTTGAGGTGATGGATGATACCAGTCATTGACCACTGAGGCCTTTACAGTCATAAAATCGTGATTTAATATCCCTCTGTATTTCAGGTGGTGTGTCCCCTCAGAGTTGCCGAAAGGCAGGAGTTGTTGACTTGTGAGAAAGAAAATAAAAAGAAGCTGTTGCAACTGATCATTGCACAGTCTCTATGTCTGTTTATCATTAACTGGGCTGTTTTAAATTATATATATAGCATGAAGCATTAATGTAATAAACCGAATTGTCCTGGACACTATATCTTTGTTTCCCGGCTGCTATTTTTACTGTCCCTGGGACACCGTGACATCCTTCATTTTGAGCAAATTTACAGAAGCATCATTATTAAATTGAGGCTGTTTCATAACCACTTAACAACTCCTTGAAGTGGGTTTAAGGTAACATGGGGCCAAGTTTTTTGGTGGAACTAAAATCTAAGTTCAGCAACCAACTATCACTGAATGAATAAAGCTGACAAACACAAAAAAAAGATTTTATAATGAAATTGACAAAGAATCTGTATTTAAAATGGATTTGTGGCACCTGACCAACCCTGACCCACCTCCAGTAATGAGGTCCCACAGTTTTTGCAGTGGTACAGTACAGGTAAGATAAAGTGTTTAATTTTTACAGTATGTGGAAATGACAGCAGGTAATGAGTATGGAAATCTGTTTGGCAAGCCAAGATATGCAGGTTCAAGAAATATGCAGGAGACACGTTTTGATGTCAGCTATAAAAGGTCTCCTGTGGGACTCAGTTATGAAATTTTACAAGTTACCAGTTGGACCTACGCCGTCCAAAATATAAAGATGTTCTCCCTTCGTGGGTTTGTTAATGTTATTTTTCTCAAGAGATCAACAGTTGGAGTTTCCGCAACAGTTAAGCTGGAATCCAGCACACATGTTGATACCACTTTCATATAGGAAGTGTGACGCTGGTGGTCCACGTATGCACATTTGAACCCATTCATACACTCTCAGGTTAATCTCTGCCTGTCAGTGTTTAAAGAGACTTCTGCCAAGACTGGTAGTTCCATAAGTACACTGCCTGACCACACAATTACACAGAATTAGGACGTAATTACCAAAGGAAGTTCAGAACAGTTTCAGTTGCATCCACATGTGGTCTCACTCACCACTCATGTACATTTTGTTTCTCTTTTACTCTCCGTTTCTCTCTGAGGAGTCAGTTAGATGATTTTTCAACATCAATACTGTTAAATCAAGTTTAAATCTGTACAAGCCAGGCAGTGTCCAACCTGCAGTTTATTGGGAAACATTTCCCCATATGTCATAATATCCCAGGAGGCTATGAATACTACAGTTCCTAACATGTAATCCACTCCAACCTGGCAAGAAACATGTTGCTACCAGAGAGAAAAGTATCTTACTGTGCCAAATATCACAGATGTTCTCACATCCAGCATCGGCTTTATCTACCTTGATTTTCCCTCTGTTTATCAGCCAGCGTTTTCAGTATTACTCCCTACTGCTGTTCCCTCCAAAGCCACTATGAGTGACTGAAAGTCCAGGCTGCAGACAGGAGAGGTTCTCCAGAGACACTTTGATTTCAAGCAGACAAACAGATTTAGCTTATTGTGGGATTGTGACGGTCACTCACAACAAGTCGGTTATCCTTAACAGAGTGGCCCCTGCAGCCTGTCCTCTGCCCATCACAAACACAACACTCACCCACTGAGACCGCGACACTGCAGGGCAGATCCCTGGATAACTGGGTCAGATGGTGGTGAGGTTTAGTAAGAAGACAGCATCACTGAGCTTTATCTTCAAATGATTTAAGATGGCTCAACCAAGTAACACCAGGCCACCAGAGGTCAAGGGGAGCGTGTAAGAGAGTGTCAACAGAGTTATTGGCTTTACTGAACAGAAAGTGCAGAAAATTTCAAAAAGAGACCAGGTCTGTAGCTACAGTAAGCCTAAAAAACTCAAGTTGTCAGATGCATCTTTGTCTAAACAGGGCTTAAAATATCTGAATAAGAATAAGGTGAATAATTTGCCTCGTCACATCACTTATGACTGCAAATTATGTCAGCCTATTTGTCCTTTAATTATTATGCACAAGTTAACCAGATGCTATTTTTGTCCAGGTATATTCAGACGCTCAGCAGAGACAGGGCTGTGTTTTCAACAATATCTTTTAGTGTTGCGTCGACGAGCGATGCCGCCTAGACTGTCATGTAAATG
>JAJHUR010119996.1:2870-14451 GCA_027495735.1 Lutjanus campechanus
CATAAATAATAATTCCTGTAGTGATCCTGGATATCGATTTAAGAGATAATCATTAAGTTTGGTTCACATATTCATGTCTGCTTCAGGATGACTCCTAATGATGTTGGTCATCCCCTGACTTCTAATTAGCACCATCAAAATCAAAAGTCAAAATTTTGACAAATATTTTGGTTTATGAACAAATACCTGGAACACTAAAGCTGTATAACCCAAGCAACCATTCACCCTCACAACAGGTCCATTCTCCAGCCGACTTCTTGACACTGATCCCACCTGCTATTTTCCTCAAGTGCTCGCATTAAGCTTAACGACCATGATAGGTAAATGGGAGATGGAACAGAGGCCGACGTTGTGGTGCACCGACTTATATTCTTATGTTTAAGGGGGGGTGGGGGAGCACTCCAAAAGGATTATCTGAGCAGACATTTACACGCTGGCTTGAAGGTGCTCTGAGTGTCATTTTGTCATTCTCACAAAACTATCTGCTCTTACGCTGCCAAGCTATTTAGGAGCTATCACACGAGAGGGCTGATCTCAGCCACTTTTAATGGAAGGAGAGAGGAAATGGACATCGAGAGGCTACAAGTCTCAATTCTGACATTTAGGCAACACTGATGCAAATGAAGTCCAAATGCCTTTGTTCTGAATACTGTGAAATTCAGACGGGGGAAGTAATGAAGTACAAATACTTCAGTAGATTTTTACAGGTATCTGTACTTTACTTGAGTATTTATTTTTCTGACAACTTTTGCTCCTCCTGACATTCTGACACAAACATCTGTACTTTTACTCTTTACGTTTTCAAAACAGGCTCGTTACTTAAAGGGGAACTATTATACTTTTTCCTCTTTTCTGACCTATAAATGTTGTTACAATGTTGGATACTCGTGTTAAACGATGCAAACGCCTCAAATAATGAGTTTCGTGCATTTGGAAGTGAACCCTGCATGCTGTTTTGGATGGCTCTGCACGCTGTGTTTTACACTCTTTTTTTAAACAGTGAGGTCGCATTAACGTTAATGCGTGCCAGACTTACTTATATGGGAATGCCCCGGCATTATGCTCTAAGCCTGCCCCCTAGGCCTGCTCCGTTGTATCACTGTGCACTGTACCTCCGGATCGGATTTGGGATCCAACACATACGGCTGTATTTCAAAACTTGTCATTTTCAAAAGAGAAATTCTTAGTAAAGTTCGCTGTTTACTCCTGCACCGGCTAAATGAGGAGGTGGGGCTCGGCACCGCTCGGCAGCTCTTCGGAAGTCCTCGGGAATGTGACCAATCACAGCATGAGTGGGCTCGGCGGGAGGCGTACATGGAGGAGGGCTGGGGGGTGGAGTAAATTACACAGACTGTTTTTGCGGGATGTACGAAATACAAGGAGGAGATGCAGAGAGAGGTACAGCGTCCTGAAGATCTACAAAGCTTTGTGTGCGTGTAATCATGTGTAGCTGCTCTATTAGGAGTCCAAGACTCAGTACAAAGGCCCGAAAATGAGTATAATAGGTCCTCTTTAAGATAAATGCATTTGAGGGGATGATTTTGCATCATTGCCCGCGGCCTTTCCAACATCAACAGTGATTTCAGCCTAAATGGATGGGATAATAACACATGGAAAAGAATGTAAAAGACATTATAAGACAAAGATGATGTAACAAGAAAAACAACGTTAGAGATGTGACAAGTAGTAACACGATGCAACAAAAATAAAGTGACGTATAAGATGTACCAAGATGAAAATTACTTAACAAGACAAAAACAACATAACAACAAAAATGTAACAAAAAGAACATAGACAGAAGAAGAAAACAATGAAACCAGAAATAACAAAACAAAAATGACGTAAAAGACAAGATGACAACGATATAAAAGACGCACCAAGATGAAAATTACTTAAGATGACATAACAACACAAAAACAACAAAAACCACTTAAAGGACGCAACAAGACAAAAATGATGTTAAAAGATGAAAACGATTTAAAGACGAAACAAGACGTACAAAGATGAAAATGATGTATGAATATATAACAGGAAAAAAAAACCCCAAAAAAACCAAAAACAGAACAAAACATTGCAAGACAAAAATGATGCAAAATACATAAACAAAACAAAAATGGTGCAAAAGATGTAACAAGGCAAAAAAAAATGTAACAAGAAAAAAAAACACCTTAGAAGATACAGACGCACCATAGGTGAGGTTCAGTCAGCTTTGCACAGAAACAGTCAGTAGAAATGTCCCTCAGAGGACGACTTTTTACTTTTATACTTTGAGGACATTTCAGAACTTGTACACTTTTACTGCAGTAAAGAAGTTCAATCACTTGTTGTATTTCAGTCTTTTTTTACACAAGTATCTGTACAGTACTTCCTCTTAAGTAAAAAATGTGTGTACTTTTGACACATCTGATGACTTTAAATCTTTAAATCGTCTTTATGCTTTCTTAATAAAATCATAGCCAAATAATTTCTATACTGTATAAGGATGATTTTATTTGTATATATTCATATCAAATTTTATTCTAATTTCAGATATACAACTACTGTAGCTGCAAGGAGTTTTTATCTGGTTCAGAAACAGTCTCGGTCTGTTACTGATGCCTCATCATAACCTTCATAAGCAAACGATCCAGTGAGAAGATCAGCTCTTTTTATGTTTTTGTGCTGCCTGCTGAATTGGATCCTCCTGGAAATAATTTACAGCACGAAGATCAGAAGAGCCCACGTTCACAAAAAAGAAACAAAAAGAAGTGAACTCAGTCTTTTGTTGACCACATTGTAGTTTTTGTACAGAAACTTTTTTTTTCCAACTACCTCCAGGATGCAAAACGTGTGAGTAAAAATTACAAAAACAGAGACGCAACAACTTCTAATTTTGTTCAGCATTTAATGCTGAACAAAGAACAAGAAGTCTATATCAACATACAGTAGTTAGCAAGCTAATGCTTAGCTAACCTTAGCTCTACAGCTAAGTAACTTTGTAAATAAATGAGACTTGGAAATTGTTACATTATTGTTTAGACTATGAAACTTTAAGTTTAGGACTCGGGACTTGACTTGGGACTTGTTGTCTTCACTTGGGACTTGAGTGAAAAGATTTGACATGTCTTTGTGACTCACAAAACAATGGCCTCAATGACCTCTGCTATCTCTGCTATACACAAATGAAAGCATACTTGATGAATATCAGATTCCGTTTCTGCCATATCCCCTAAATTTTACAAACTGGACCTTCAACTGGACGCCCCCAGTCCAAATCAGTCCAGCAGCTCACTTCAGTTCCAACAACCTGACACACCTGGTGGCTCAAACATGTCTGGACATGTCCGATAAAGCTGTTAGAGGGAGTGTCCATGTTTCAGGTTGTTTTCAGGACATAGCGGTCCAGAGCAGAGAAAACTGCTAATGTTTTCATGATTTAGAGACTTAATTTAAAAAAAGACAAACTCAGATCACATGTTTATTGTTGCTTTACATAATCTTTAAAAGGTGAAATGTAGGAAATGACTCGCTGTCAGATAGGACTTTTCCATCAGATGGACACAAAGTATGCTTAAAAACTATATTCTCCAAAAAAATTCTATTTCAGCACTTAGACTGATGATTCTAGAGTATCCAAGAGTAGATTTCTTCTTTTCTACTGAAGTCCCCTGACATCTTTGAATATCCTGAACTCGCACTAATCGACTGCTGGAGGAAAGAACCTCATCTGCCATCTAAAAAAATATCCTCATGACTCAAAGCACTCGCTGGCACCATGAGTAGAAACTAACTTGACAGAAGATGTTACATCTGCTGATGTGACGCTGAGTTCTCAGCGAATGACAGGCCAAAGCGACTCGGCTGCCTCGGATCAATAAAGATCCCAATCTACTGCTCGACACGCTGATGACAAGAGTGATAAGTATCACCTTTAAAGCCAACCTGCCGTCTTCATAGAGCCACAACATGAAAATTGATAAGGCCTGCAGGCTGTTCTCCTTGAATAAACCCTCCAGTTGATAAAATAGACACTGTGGTCTTAAAGGATTTATCTCAGTGTTCTTCCCCCACAATGACACGTCTGAAGTGAAACGAACATTTCCTTTATTTCCCCTCTGCCTCGCTGCAGTTTGGAGAGTAATCGCTCCCATGAAACAAAAACAAAAGCAAACATCTATTTCCTGTGGCTGTCGCCGCCGTGATACCTGTCTGCTCTGCTGACAGCCACATGATTAGACCACCTCAGAGGAGCTCATTTTCACAACAACACCCTCCCGCTTCTCAAATATCCTTGGGCACACAGGCAGAGCCGACATGCCCGTGCTTAGCTAACAGGTTATTTGGAGGTCTTTTGGCAATCTGGAGCCGTAGTTGTTGTAGAGTCACATTTACAGGTTGTTCTTCTTTCTGCCTTTGGAGAGTTTCTGTAAGAGAGGGTTTTTGTAGCTGAGGGTTTTTAAAAAATCGGCGGTCCCCTCTGTGTTTTAAACTTCAGCTGTGAGGACAAGTCATTTTCAGGATTTGTTTCAAAAGGTTTCCTCCACAATTTAAAGTGATAGTTTGGGTTTTTTGAAAGGGGGTTGTACTGTATGAGGCTCTTATCTATAGTCAGTGCAGTGTATTAGCTACAGTAGATGGCAGTTCATCCACCTCCACTTTGGAGAAGCAGCAGGAGTACCGGTGTAGGAAGCCGAGCAATGTGCTGCTGTGGATGAGTCAGATTGTGCACTATTTTTAGAATCTTTTCACTTCTTTACCTTGTTGTCAGACAGACTTTTCTGCTGGGAAACTGCTGATAAATGAATCAAATATCACTCTCTCCAAAGCAAGCAGACTCCTTTGACAAAACAGTAATTTGACCTCACAGAACAAAGGAGTTGCTGTCTACCACTGATCTGTTAGTGTGATTGTGTTATTGTGTGACGTCAGTGAATCTGAACTAACACAATCAAAACTAAGGTGGTGCTTCTTCAAACCGGGGGTGTGTCAGTCGCCATCTGCTGTATTTCATACCTGTGATGTGTGAGCAATGGAAGAAAAACTCGTTCTCGCCATTAGCCAGTTTCCAGTTTTATCCCTTCTTATTGCGACATCAACAAAAAACATGCAGTTATGTCGCCGGTAGAGTCAGCATGCTGGAGAACTGACTAATCCTGCATTCATGTGCTTTTGAAATACTCGGAAAAATGAGCTCCTGACTGGGAAAATTCACTGATGCCCCCTTAAAGATACTGAAAAGCCACAATAAATGAGTGACTGTGGCACACCACAGAAACGTGTTATTGACGACCCAGCCAAATTCAAACAGTTAAAAAAATCTTTAAACGCTGAAACACTGAAGACAAGTCAGCTCCTCTATCTCAGTGTCAAACACCACTACGACCTGAAAACCACCTGAAACATGGACACTTCATCTAACAGCTTTATTGGAGCCGTAGTTGTAGAGTCACATTTACAGGTTGTTCTTCTCTCTGCCTTTGGAGAGTTTCTGTAAAAGAGGTTGTTTTAGTTTTTTGTTTATGTATTTTATTTTTGTGAGTAGCCTAATGGAAACTACAAGTAACATCTCATTATACAGTCCCTCCAGGAAGCTGCAATGTTGCAATCGCAACAATTAATGCAAATTGAACCAATGCCTGTGAATTCTACTTGAATTTTGACCAAACAAATTTGATCAATCATTGTTGCTTCTCATGAGTTCCACCAATCATAGCAGGCCCTCACACAAATGTCATACTACTTATTGAACTGTAACCCAGGTTAAATAATGGGCCTCTGGCAGAGTTTTGGTTGTCCACCTACCCAAGGTCCATGGTGTCAATACTACTGGACATTACACCAATCAAAACACCTGAGCCAATAGGAAGCCACCACTACGACTCTGACCCCGCCCCCCTTTCCTTTGTGAAGCCGAGCTCTGTCTTAACTCAACTCACTGTTTTATTATTTACTATTTTTTGTATTTATTTATGTTTTATGTTGTCACAGGTACTGAAAAGAACACAAGGTTTGTCAGTGATATTAGTATTTATCAGTGTTCTGTGCACATATTTTTTTTTATTTTGACTGAGTTTGAGATCCAAATTGATTGTGCTTTTTGTTGTAAATACCCCCCAGGTGCATGTCTTCATTTATAAATAAAACATATTTTGTTAGAATTTTTGTAACCCTGAGAGTTTTTTGGAAGCTGCTTTTGATTTTTAATTAATTTTTTTTTAAAAATCACTTCATTGCCAAAAATGTCTAAACGCAATTTTTTTGAAAAGCTACCATGAAATGAGGCAACAAAAGCCTGTGAAATCCTGGAGGGACTGATTATACAACCCTGTGTTGTAAAATGATCTATAAAGTAAATTAACCTTGTAAAAAAAAAATTAAAGTAGGTCAGATACATAAGAAATCACTGCACATTTAAAAATCCTCATAAAACAGCTGCTCAAAACTAAGGCCCCGCCTCTCATTGGGCAGATGGCCAATTATACTTGAGGATAATAGGGTGGCACCTGGGGTGGCCAGTCAGCGCCCCAGACCCCCGTCTGGAAACGCCCCTGCTAGCCTCATTCATAATTCATGGATAACAGTCAAATTGGCCTTGCACATGGTCTTATTCACTAATTACACATCAGTGCTTTCATGTGTTAGAAACATTACATAACAAACTGTATTACTTTAAAACTATTAAAGTTATTGGTCCTTTTCACCCACTTTTTAAAAATCCTTCCAGTGATGGAAAGAAAACCAAATATTGACAGCTGCGAGGCTCTGACCACCTCTTTCTGTTATCACACACATCAACGTTTGTGACCCCATCAAAACATTATGGAGTCACAATTTCTGGCAGCAGTCATCAAACCGCAGTGATAAAAAGGTTTGCAGTGGTGATATACTGCAGCTGAGACTCCTCTCAGGTCAGTGAATCGGTAACGCATCAGTACTCAAACTGCAGTGTCAGAAATGACCACAGATTTGAGTCAAGACCTCAGCGTCACAGTGTCAGATCCAGCCGAGCAGCAATTTGTCTCAATCTTGATGATATTGTGTCCACTGTCCTGCAAAAACTGAACATGAGTTGATGTAGAGAGTAAAATTATTCAGTCATGCTCGCCAACCTTCCCGATTTTCCCAAGAGACGCTAGTTTTTCATTTTCCTCCCCGTTTCCTCCTGAGATCACGATTTATGACCAATATTCACAGCACCTTTTTCCTATTCATTATCAAAACCTGTTATGGCAAACAGCTACGTATAAATACTTTATTTTGCTGACATTTTTCTTTTACTCTCTACATTTTAGCACAAATATCTGTACTTTCTAAACCCTTACAGGCTTGTCAATTTAGTTTTAATGCAAGACGAAAATAATGTTAAAGGACTTAAGACAAAAATGGTGTAAAAAAAACATAACAAGACACGGCAAAACAAAAATGACATAAAAGACCTAAGAAGACTGCATAACTACATTAAAACATCGTAAAAGACGAAACAAGAAAAAAATGACATTAACAAGATGACAATAACATAAAGGATGTAACAAGATGAAAATGACGCAAAAGATCAAGATGACTGACAAGACTGACAAGAACAAGATAAAAACATAACACGACGGAAATGACATAACGAGACAAAAACGAGATACGAGACTAACAGGACATAAGATAAAAACATGTAAAAAGACAACAAGATGCAACAGAGACATAGACTTGTGTGAAATGTCCTTCAGAGGATGACTTTTTACTTTTATACTTTGAGTACATTTCAGAGCCTGAACTTTTACTGCAGTAAACAAGTTGATTCAGCACTTCTACTTCTACCAGAGTCCTTTTTTTTTACACAACTATCTGTACTTTTACTTGAGTACAGAATGTGTGGACTTGTACTATCTGTCTGTCTGACACTGTACAGCATGTAGCCTTCTGTCAAAACAAGACTTCCTGGAAAGAATAATTCCTTGTTTCTTAAGGAAAGTTTTAAAGGAAGGGGGTATGCAGTTTTCTTTTAGGGGCAGAGACCAGGGGCGTTTCCAGACTTTATTTTTATTTTTTGACTTGGGTGGCCCAAGTGGGGCACTGACTTATGTGTGCATGCACATACACACATTAATGAACCATGTCTCATATCCACTCTAATTACAAACATTACAGAATTTCACAGTTTCTTAAATCCCTGTGTTAAATAGTCCTGCCAGTCACATCACAACAGAGCGGCACCATACAAATATGATAAAAAGCTTCTATACTTTATTCTTTAAGTCCTTAAAAGGAAATTGAACCTCCATTCTACCTCTTTCGTCGGGCTGAGACTCCTAAATTCAACCTCCACACTCCATCATGAAAAATACTTTTCTTTTTATGATTTATTATTTAAGTAAAGTGACCTTGTAAAAAATTAAAAGCAGGCTACATACAACAGAAAACAAAGCACTTTTGAAAATACTCAAACAGTTGGTTTGAACCAGTGACACTTGAAGGTAAAGGTGTGGCTCTTGGGGTGGCAGGTGCCCCCCATGTAGAACTGCCTGTTCTACAGTAGCCTAGAACAGACAAACCAAACGCCGTCTCTAGAGAGGGTAGATTCTCCTTGTGGACGTGAAGCAAATGAGGTGAGCGTATTCATTTGGTTGCAGTGCACCTAACTAGTAGATGCTATGAAATTCTACGCACTGGTCCTTTACAGTTATGAATTACCTTTTCATTTTTAGCAAAACAGTAATGTGTTATTTTGTCTTTCAAAAACAACAAATGTCAAAAATGACAGTCTAACTTTAAAGCATCACATCAGAGCAGAAAACTGATGATTTGGATATAGCTCATGTTTTTCAAAGCGACACTCTTCCTCCTCCTTTCTTGCAAATTTATGAGAATTTTTAAATATGAATGGCCATAATTTTCCACAGAATAACATTTTTTGTCTGTTTGCAAAGCTAAATAATAATTTTTGAGCATTTTGGAATTTTATAATCATGTGTCCATGACAACATAATAAAAGGCCTGTGTGTATCTGAGAGTCACTCTCCCCGTCTCTTTCTTCTCAACTGCAAATTAGCTGCTAAACTCTCTTCACAATGTGCCTGCAGGTTTCATGAAAAGCACTGATGCTGCTGCAGGTGTCAGTTCCCCGGGTGAGGTCGTACGGTACGTGCCGAAGCTCCGAATAGCCAAATAAATTAATTTCATCACCTGCAACTTTATTAACTGACTCGTCCGCATTTCTTTTCATTTTGTAAACCGTGCACCCGCTGGTTCTCACCTCTGCACCGGGCTCCTCTCTGAGGCTGCAGACAGCCGTCTCCGCGGGTGTCATTAATGTTTCATTCAAGTCAAATAAAATCACTTTATTTTTCTGATTCACCAGTAAGATCATGAAATGCTTTTCCACAGAGGTACAAATGGGGGTCAAGCCTGAATCCTGCTGATGACTAATTCTGCTCTTTATATTTATCCCTACAAAAACAGACCTTCAGGAGGATCATTTGTTTAAATCTATCTAAAGTAAATGAGCCATAATAGATAGAGCGTTCATTCTTTTTGAAACAGAAGGTTAAGGCTTCTGTCTTTCAAAGCATCATGAGATGATGTCATTACGATATGCTTGGTACAAAGCATGGTGACAATATATGGTGGAAGATTATCCCAAAATGGCCGCAGGCAGCGATGTAATGAGTCAGTGCTGGCCCCCAATGAAAGATCATGAAAGCGAGCCCTGCCCATCACGATCGGACATTATATATGTCAGAAGTGAATGAAAGAAGTGGAAGCATGCAACTTTAAAATGACCAGGAACAGTGACATGCACTGGACAGTTGATGCTGAAATGAAACAATAACCAGGATAAACAGACCTCTGCAGGACCAAGATAGTGAAAGATTAACCTAATTAACTACTGTTGGAATATAATTATCCAATATAATTATATGAAAATATAATTCTAACAGTGCATCTTATTACAGGTGATGATCTGTGATGGCGCAGCTGAACACAGATCATGGTATAATTGTAACGCGCACCTAAACTAGATGAAAATATATTCAGTGATTATCACTGATGGGCAGTAACGTGTTACTGTAATCCGATTACTTTTTTCAAGTAATGAGTAAAGTAAGGGATTACAATTGCAAAAACAGGAATTAGATTACTGTTACTTTGCCGCAAGCAGGCTGCGTTACTAAACCGGGATTTTGTTTTGTGAGACTGTCTCGTGACAATGACGTATGAGCGGTGCAACGTCGGTGGTAAACAACAGACACGTGTAGTGATCAACAAGAGACAACATGGAGTGCAGGAGAGAGCAGGACCGTGCAGCGTTTAATGCTTGGAAGTACCGACATTACTTTGAGTTTGACTCGGTAAAAGGTGACAAAAACATTAGTGTCCGCTGTACACTCTGCGTGGGAAGAAAACTTTTATCTACAGCGAAAAATTCCACTTCAAATCTGAGCAAGCACCTAGCAAGCCGGCAAAGGCATGTGAAACTCACTGAGAAACCCCCGGATCCCCTCACTGACATGCCCACTGCGGCTACCACATCCAATTCTACAGGGCGAACCTCCGAGGGCCCCTCTCCTGCTAAACAGGTGAAAATAGACTTAAGAGCAGTGTTGGTCAAGTTACTTGGAAATGGTAATTAGTTACTGATTACTGATTACTTCTCCAAGAAAGTTATATGCTGGACTATGCAGAAATATAAGTTAACAGAAGAAAGACTTGCTTTATTTGATTAAAATATGGTGGAATGTGCAGAAAATAGGTTTTAATGTTCAACAATTTTCTTCAAGTCAGAGTTTGTTGCATTTAATTTAATTATTGCTTGATGCAGTGATTGAAACTAACAAAACAAGTTTTTAAAAAAGACACTGTTTCATTTGATCCAATTTTATATGATGGAATATGCAGAAAGAATAGAATTAATGAATTAAGTAATTAAAGTAACTAATTACTTTTGAAAATAAGTAATCAGTTAAGTAACTGGATTACTTTCTTGGAGAAGTAATCAGTAATCAGTAACTAATTACTATTTCCAAGTAACTTGACCGACAGTGGTGATGATGCACATAAACCAGATGAAATCAGAATCGTGATGTGTGCCTTAAGATAAATGAAAATAAAATTGGTGACAGCTCACCTTAACACATGAAAACGTAACTGTAATAGCACACCTACAACAGATAATATATTTTCATATATTCAGTGATGATGCAAGTAAACCAGACGAAATTATAATCATGACGTGAACTTAAGGTATATGAAACTATTTTCAGTGATAGCGGACCTTAACATAGACCTAAATATAACTGTGACAGGGCACCTAAACCAGATGAAAACAGAATCATGACAAGCTCCCTAACAGAGATGATAGTATTAATCATGATGGTGCACTTAAACAAGATGAAAATATAATCGTGATGCACACCTTAAAGCGATATTCAGTTTCAGCAGAAAACAGGGTTGCAGCTAATGACAGGGAATGGTGACCACGGATAAAATGTAGAAAAAAAAAAAAAAAAAAGCACACAAAAACACAAAATGTCTCCATCCTGCTCGTGTGGTGTAATCCAAGTGTCTGTGAGCCGCAACATTAAAATTTAACCACAAAAGACGCCATTTACAC
>JAJHUR010119997.1:481-16603 GCA_027495735.1 Lutjanus campechanus
CAAAAATATCAAACATTTTGCTGGTTCCAGCTTCTTAAATGTGAGGATTTGCTGCTTGTCTTTGTCTTTTATGCAGATTAGTTGAAAATAATGAAAATGAAATGAAAATAATAGTTAGTTGCAGCCCTATCATGGACAGACAGCTTCAAAGGAATAGATTCAAAAGATTGATAACACTTTAATGTTAGTCCGTTAAATATACGGCTACATCCTTCCTACTCATCAGTTTCTTTATGTAGCTGAATGGACGCTGTCTTCTTCTCAGAGCTCTTTCATAAAAACAAAGATTTGCCGTTTTCACCACGGAGCAAGCACTGTGTCCTGAGAAAGCTGCTCTCACCCATGTCTTGTCCTTTTTTCTCTTCTAACTGATGTTCTGACAGATTGTTGCTATAGCAACAAACCTCTCAAGTCAGGCTTAGCTGGGGGTGGATAACTTTCCTACCTAAAATTAAATCAGTCTTAATATTCATCTAACAGGCAGGCTTGTCTAACATGACAATTTAAGACCAGTCTCTTACATTTAGTTTATGCTTTTTTTTCCTTTTTTTTTTTGCATTTTTAATCTTGTAACCAGTGCAAAAAACAAACTGAGCTGTTAAAACAGCTTGTGCTCTGAGCAGTTACCAGGCAAACCAGAGGAGACACCAGGAAGTTGCTGCTCTCTGCCGAGAAATGGTTGGGCATAGAGCTGCGACATTTTATGGACCAAGCAACTAATCGAGTAATCAAGAAAATGATCAACACATTAATCAAAAATGAAAATAATTGTTAGTTGCAGCCCTAGTCGGATACACAACCCATCATAAAAAGTAACTCAAAGGTTTTGGTAGGAGGATTTTGTCACCTTCTGGAGAGAGCCAGGCTAGTTGGTTTCCCCCTGTGTCCAGTCTTTGTGCTAATCTAAACTAACTGGATGCTGGCTGTAGCTAGCTGCATATTTGATAGACAGATATGAGAGTGATAATTAATGTCTTCCAAGTCTCTGCAAGAAAGTGCTGTCTTAAACTTATATGAATTTTGCTGAGTAACTGACCAGGGATATTGGTATGGACAGACAGCTTTAAATCTGGAGTCCTGTCAAAGACATGTGGGCTGTATTTCATTGCTATGAATGTATGTAGGACCTTTCCTGTCTCACAGTCTATATATATATATATTATTTCGTCTGTTCCTCTGGCAGGGCAGTCCAGTTCAACCTCAGACGTTACCCAGAGAAACCAACCATCTGTCGCTACCACTTCCTGAGGCTGGCAATGGAACGATGCACAAGGTAAGACTACTGTACTTCTGAAGTGCTTTATCTATATTGGTAAATGGAACATGCTTGGATCAAAGGATATGTCTTTTATGGGATGATCTGGATAAAGCTGTCTTGATTATAGTGACAAAATGAATGACAGTAGTTCCACTTGCTCACTGATGACATGGATAAACGTTTGCTCTGCCTCTACTGTTGTCTTCGCTACCATCATAACTAACCACAGAGGGCAACATGTGCACATCCAGCTAACGCATCTTCTTGAACTTTTGTGTGTATTCTGTTTTCCTTTTCCTGTTCTTTCTTTCTTTCGTGCTTCACCTGTCATTGCGTGTGTAGTGTTTCAAGTGCCATATAAATTTAGGTCGATTTCATTTGGGCTCTAGGAAGTGTATCTCACTGAGTAACTTTGATTGATCACCATACACACTGATCGTCTCAAACCACACAGGAGTTTCTGAGGGAGGAGAGTTCCTTTGAAGTGAATTCAGGTGTCTTACATGTCAATGTGCACTCCTGCTGTTGCTGTGTATTGCAGTTTGAACCTTTGACATTGGCTCTTTTTCATTAGCTAATTTATATATTTTAAAATCCACCCACACTTAGTTTTGTATTTAAAAGTCCAGATGAAACAGCATTTTGAGAGTCTTCTAGTTTTTGAATCATGATTTCAGAGGGAAACAGGATTGCTAGGCGATAGGGCTGAATTCTTTTGAGAAAAAAATCTCTAATTGCAATCATTTTGACTGATATTGCAAGCAGCAGTAGCTCAGTCTGGCTTGGGAACAGAAGGGTTGCCAGTTCAAGTTCCACACGGGCCAAGGTGCAGAGTGTGGACTGGTTGCTGGAGAGGTGCCAGTTCAGCTCCTGAGCACTGCTGAGGTGCCCTTGAGCAAGGCACCGAACCCCTAACTGCTCAGGGTGTCTGACTATGCATGTGTGCAGCCCCCTCGCTCTGACACCTCTCTCAGATGCATGACTATAGGTCCTGTTTGTGCATGTGTGTGTATTTTCAGGCCTGTGTATGTATGTGCAAAAATTACAACAGAGTGAAAAGAAAGATGTTTCCCCTCGGGGATTAATAAAGTATGCCTTCTTCTTCTTCTTCTTCTTCTTCTTCTTTTAAGGGGATCTGTAGCAAACAAAGATGTTCTCCTAAGTCTGTAGAATATGATGCGTAGAGCAGGACATCTCTGCAGCACAGCAGTTTTTCATTTAAAATGGTATTTTGACACATATTTCAACTTTAGAGAAGATTGTGCCTCCTGGGATTTGAAAATTGCAATTTTGGTAAAAACGGCAATTTTGATAAAATTTTGATTAATTGTTCAGCGGGCGGGACAAAGCATCTGAATCTTAGCCCTGTGCAGTTCAAGATTGAGTGATGGGTGGATGTCATGATATTATTTGTTTGAAATTGGTTTATTCAATTTTGTATTTTGTTTTACAGGGAGAAAACATTTGATTTAGATATAAGAAATCAAAGCAACACATTTTTGGGGGGCATATATTAATTAAGCTTGGGTGGTATAAAGGTATTGCGGTACACCAGAGTATTCAAAAATCCTGACGGTATGATTATCAATACCATCAAAAATACAGACGCTCCTCTTTCTATTAATCAGATACAGAGGTGCTATATTCAGGCGATGAAATGAGACTCTCTACTGGCCTCTGCCCCTGTTTGGAATATTTCGGGTATAGTCCTGATAATAAAGATGAGCCAGCTAACACTGCAGACCACTGATTGGTCAGAGTAGTGTATCATAGTGTCTATGTAACTTAAGTTGAGTGAGCATGAGAGAGTGACCTGAATGCGTGGTGAACAGAGGAAGAGGTGAGCAGTGAACTTCTCTATTGAGCAGTAAAAATACATTTTAGGTTACAGTTTGTCAGTGAATATAAGCTGCAGCCTCTCAAGACCAAAGTAAAGCTCCTGTGTGTGTGTTGCTTCCCACTGTGGGAATAGTGTCGCTATGATGATCAGCTCTGCCTATGTTGAGGGGGTACTATCTGCATTGGAAAACGAAGTAGAAGCAGCCTACCAGGAGTGAGTCGAGCTGCACAAACCCCAGTACCCCAGTGAAATATCAGGAATAGATGTTGCCCATGCCTAGCTTATATTTTTAAATATTTGGACGGTATGACCTGGGATGTGATCCAAAAGGGTTTAAAGTGCATTTTTCATTTCCATCTCAACTTTATTCAATGATCCTTGTCACAAGGACGTTTGTACTGACAAGGTGGTGATTAATTTGTTTTATGACACTGTTTGCCAAGTCAGTAATTAGTGTGAGTGGTTGGTTTAGTGTGTTTTTTTAAATAATCATTCATTTGGTTCTTCAGAACTGCCAAAAAGCTTTTATACTCTTAACTTGTTGTTCTGTGCTGTGATGTAAATAATTATAAACAGTATTAGATAATCATTCTTATGTGACATTTTTAAGTGCAAACAGCTGTGCTTTGGCATCTGTAAACACAGACAGACAGAACAAACCACAGCGAGACAAAAACACACACGTTCATTTCTATACATCTGTCTGTCATTTCTAGCGTCTGTCTGAGTGCACAGGGTCCAGACCAGGACTGGGTCACAGATTAAAGCAGGTGAAACTTTGACGTTGGCCAAATTGAAAAGAGGATTGTATCCTTCTAGTTGCCCCATCGTTTACTGACTCGCTGCCCTGTTTGTTTATTTATTTATAAACTGCTCCCGGACACACACTTCCTCAGAAATGGTGTTTTTGTTGGGCTAATCCCTGGAGGGAATAACAAGGTAATGCCTCTTGATCTGATGCAGATGAGCAGAAGCCATTAGAGCCACACAGAGGGGGACCGACTCTTTTAAATCCTAAACATTACAAAACATTTCTAAATTTAAACCACTCGCTAGAACTTCTCATCAGCCTCCATGACCTCACAGATGTCGTCACAGTCAAACTCCCACCGTTTCATTCAGTTCACCTAGTTTGTGTTCATACGCTCAGAGTGAGGAAGTACATCTGTTGAATTTATTCAGCATCTGTCAGTGTCTGAAATTGACCTGTGCACTGAATCAGTGACATCAACATGGCAAAACAACGCAAGCTGCGTGATCCAGATTGTTCGAGATAAGCATTTTGCATCACAAGGTTCGGTTGCCTCAGTGTTGCGTCAGTGTTTGAAATTTAATGTTGCTCATCAAAAAAGCACCCACATGATCAAAGCAGTGATTCCCCCATCAAGTCAGTGTGAGACGCTTTCTGTTGACCCATATGTGTCACTTTTTATTCTGTGCTACATGTGCTACCAAACAGGAACTTCACCAGCAATATACTGTATAATGCAAACAGCGTACTGCAAGAGTTAATGACCCCGATTTTCAAACCTGAATGACCCATATACACAATGTTCTCAGTCTAGGTTTTTATTTTAAAAAAATAATTCAACCCTAACTATATTGACTCCTTCCTGTCCTGCTACTTGCACCTGTTTTTGTTTTTTAGACTTTCATTCTACTACGTTTAACAGGGACATTTTGTACTTTTTACTTTGTTGTTCCTAATGCTACATGCTGGTTTTTATTGCTTGGTTTTAATTAACTGTTGTATGCTTGTTTCTACCGTTTTATTTTAAATTCCCTGTTTTTATGCATTGCACACCTGCCCCGGGGGCACTATATTTCACTCTTGCATTGTGCATAACCTGCAAGGAGAGGAATGACATACACTAAACTAAACTAAACTCCATATTCTGTATATTTCACAGTAGAGCTGAAGAGGTTAGACAATTAATTTCTTAGTCAATCAACGGAAAAATCATATTGAATTAATTGTCATCAAAAATTGTAAACCCTTCTTTGGTTCTCTGCCTCTCAAATGTGAAAATTTGCTGATTTTCACTCTTGTTTTACATGAATAACTGGAAAATAGTGATGGGCGTTTTTTTTCCAGTTTTCTGACATTTTAGAGACCAAATGACTAATCAATAAATTAATCTGCAGATGAATAGATAATGATGATGAGCATTACTTTATAAATGTATACACTTTGCAGATTCAGAATTTAACAAAACACATCAACACTTTATAAAATACAGCGTTAATAAATCAGGGTTTCCCAACTTTTCTTCGTTTGATGTACACTGACAGCTTCGTCATCGACCACTCATGTTCCAAATTTATTCCTTGGAATATATTGAATCATTTATTGCCTATAGATACCTACCTACTGATGCCTATAGAGGCAGCAGTAGTTTACATAATTTAATGAGACATCCATGAAAAGATTGTTTATCTCTATATAGTTGTTCTTAGTGCCTGTCACTGTGTCAGAAATCAGATGAAACAAGCCTGTGTTTATATTTTCTTAGAGCAAAGTTATAATGAGTAGCATGTTAGCCAGTTACAAAGGAGTAAAAGGAGATATTATAGTTTTACTATTGTCATGGTCATTTACCAGAGAAAAAAACACAAGACCATTAATTTATATCTTCATATGTCAACCAAAATTTTAAGTTTTCACAAGCCGTAATTCATTTTTAGGGACTGACTAATACCTAAGCAATCGTTACCATCCTATAAGGTTCTTATGCAATGGAAACGTTGTTCGCTGCTCCAGTAAATAGGGCAAATCTTAAAAACGACTTGGCAAAGGCAGGTATTTCTACTCCGCTCAGCTCCCCCAAAGACTGTTACCTGTCAGTGCCTTATGTCCCTGTCACTACATGTACTTTATATTTCTTTTTAATATTTTGTTATCCATTGTATAGATAGAGTGTTTTAGATATAGACTTGAGTTGAACTTATGTTTACGTTTTAGATCCAGTTTTTATGTTTACCTACTGTATAGACAGATTTAGATTTGGACCTCTGTTTACGTTTTCAGATCAGGATTTATGTTTACATATTGTACAGATTTAGATTTATGTTTAGAATTCAGAACTAGATCATGTCACTCCATTGCACTACTGGTCTGAAAGAGTAATGTAATTTCAATTCTATGTTTACATATTGTACAGATTTAGATTTATATTTATGATTCATGTTCACTCCGTTGCACTACGGGTCTGAGAGAGTAACGCAATTTCAATTCTATGTACTGTATGTCCTGTACATATGTGGTATTGACAATAAAGAGACTTTGACTTTGACTTTGACTCATGTTACAGTTTGGCTTAGATATCAACTGATGCTCTCTGGCTAATGCTAACTTATCCTAGTAAGAGTCAAATTAAATATCACTGAATATGGCTACCAAACAGTGAATATAATTTGATCATATGTTTATCCAGCTATGTTATTGTCGCCACATTTAGATGTTAAGCTTGTTAAAGTGTTGCAATAAATTGTAAACAGAGGCTTTGAATGTGTCCCCGTTGCTATGGTTACTCATTCCCGCTCATTAATTTAGAACACTGAACACAGTTTCACCCAAAATACATAGTAGGTTTCCATTATCAGGAATTATTGGACACCCTGTGGCCAATCAGAATCGAGTATTCACCCAGACCGTGGTATAACAGTGGATATTGCAGCTTTTTTTTATATATATATATATATGGAACTGTTGATTTTTAGGTTTGATCTTTTTTTCTCAGTAGGACTGGTTTACATTTGTAATTTTACTATTTAAAATCTGGACATTTCTATCGTTATCTGTTGCTCTATTTTAACTTCTCTGCTCACTTGCTCAGTAGTTTCCACACACTCTCAACAGCTGCAGGTGTTATTAAGGTGTTAATGCACCCACAAAGACTTAACTTGGTGGTAGGCGTGTCTTGTCAAGTCTAGCTGGTAGTTTGCTGGTTATTGTGACAATAAATATACTTAAGACGACTATTTGTGTAAGATTACTTTCCTCTGAAATACAAACATGACTCTAAAATTCTTTCATTTAATCATAACTTCTGTTTTACTGCATTAAACTACCAAACATTATATAAAGTAGCTCAAGTAAGCTCAACACCTGACAAATTACACACTAAGGCATCAGTAATAACAATCTGATATAACAATCTAACATCATAAAAGGTCATAGTATTCATTGTGAGTTATTATAAAGGCATAAACTTAACTAGAAATGGTTTGTTGATGTAACGGCATTGTTACTTTTACTGAAGTAAAGCATCCCCATTGTGTTTGTCTGCAGTTGCAGTCAAAAACAGACAGAGCTTTATGTGGCAATGTTAGCAAAATTCGGGTGTGTTTATTCTGAGCCAGTGCACATGTGAGATGATTGCTGCCGCTGATAAAAGCAGCTTCCCTTTAGAATAGGGAAGTAGACGCAGGCTGAGGCAGGAGGGAGACATGAATGGTTTTTACATTTTCACACTCAGACAAGAAAGTGTCATGGCATGAAACGACAGAGGACCTGAACGCAACAGAAAAAAAAAAAAGCTCTCAGACACAAGAGTCAGCCTGGACTGTATAACTGGGTGATCAAGTGAGATGAGCACCTACGCTGTGAGTTCATTTTCATTTCTTATACAGTATTTGTTTTGCTCTCGTGTAATTTCTGCTGGTAGCACATGTAAAACAGCCCGTATTTTAAATGGCACTGAATATGTTTCATTTGATTGTCGTTCTGATATAGTTCACTCACTGCTTTTTCATTGTCTTGATCTGATGTGACTATTCAGGCAGACGCGTGTGATTCAGAACTCAAAATCAGCCTGCTTGAGTCAGATCAGTACCGTGCAGAGTGGATTTTCAGTCTTACTGAGCAACGGCAGCAACTGCCTCTCATTAACTTCAGTTGATTACGAATGTATGTGTGTGTGTGTACGCTTCTGTGCTGTGGCGGAGAATCAAAGAGCATTTTTAGCCGGCAGGATGTAAGCAGGGCAGAGGAGTAGTTTCGGTGTTGGTGTGAGCGTTAGCCCGAGCCTTGTGGCTGATCTTAACTGAACACATTTTGTCAGCATCCTGTTTTTACATGTTGTGAAATTTACTCAATTTGCCATTTTGGGTCAAATTATTTGTCTATAAGTTTGTTTTTCACAAAAAATGACAGAAAGCCTGAAAGTGAAACATTCTTTGATCTTTTATGCAGGTTAAGTATACACTCAAGGTTCTGGGGTTTTAATCAGAACTATATATGTTTCTGAAGAACCCTTTTTTGAAGAACCCTTTTCATCCAAAGAACCCTTTTAAGAAGGAAGAGTTCTAAAATCCTTGAAGAACTCTTTCTTTTAAAAGGGTTCATTTAGGGTTTTTGGTACCATAATATGAAAGGGTTCTCACTTGAACCTTGTGGGTG
This sequence comes from Lutjanus campechanus, assembly GCA_027495735.1. Lineage (NCBI taxonomy): Eukaryota > Metazoa > Chordata > Actinopteri > Lutjaniformes > Lutjanidae > Lutjanus > Lutjanus campechanus. The sequence continues at coordinate 8,981 of JAJHUR010119997.1, forward strand.
GGTTCTAGATAAAACTCTTGAGACGGTTTCGTTCCATCTAGTAAATCAGCCCACGTTTCCACTTGTTTTTGGCGGAATCATTGTAATACTGGATGCTCATCAACAGAGGCCATTGCTCAAATGCCCAACGACCTTTAGAATATGACACGCCCACTTTCGTTCCCAAAGAAAACCTTCTTGTTCTGGCTGAGAACCAACTTTTCAGGTTCTTAACTGGTTCGTTTTTGGTGGAAATGCCCAGAAGGGTTCATAATGAGGTTCTTTAACCAGAACAGGGCCAGTTCTATGTTGGTGTGTGTTCTAGTTAAGACCCTTGGCATTTGAAAAGGTTCACAGTAGAACCCCCGTAGTGACTTTAGATGAAACCCACGAAATATAAGGTTACAAGGTTATATAAGGTTCTGCGTAGAACCTCAAGTGTGTTCTAGATAACATCCTTGGAATATAAAAAGGTTCTTGGTATAACGCCCTGAGTGGGTTCTTGTTAGTACCCTTAGAAGGTGGAAAGCTTCTAGATAGAACTTCCATTGAGGGTTCTGGGTAGAACCATTCCATCATTGAAGAGGTCTCTGTAAAACCTCTCATAGCATTTTCTGGGTGGAACCTTTCCCAGATGGTTCTAGGTAGAACCTAGGTCCTATCAGGAACCAGGAAGAGTCCTCCTTTAGTTAGAGCCTTTATTTCTAAGAGCGTACAGAAAATGTTTTAGACTTGTGGTTTGTATATTGTGATGAAGTTGTTCATCTGTGTTTCCTGTCTTTGTCTTCTCGTCTCTTTTGTCGTCTTTGTCTCTCAGCTGTCACCTGATTTCCTCTTCGGGAGCCACCAGAGGAATACTGACATTGGCTGGCAGATGAAGCAGGTAAAACTCTACCTGCTGCTCTCTTTCATCGCCAGAGGGCATCTGATACATTTCACCTTGGCTTACACCTTCTAAAAAAAAACAACAAAGAGCAGGGTAGAAAAAAACCCAAAACGGGACGTCAGACTATTCTGGTGGCGTAGTCTGCCACCTTGACTTTGTCATTTATAGCTGCTTTTCCACTGCAGGAACTTTCCACGGGGACTAGAAACCTCTGGAGAAACTCAGTATATTTCCACCACAGGGACCAGGGTCTAAATTAAGTTTGGGGGTCATTATTTTAACCACCCAAAATGTCTCTGCTCATGAGGTAGCATATTTCAAAAGAACAGGAAGTTTTGAGGATTATTTACATATATATGTGTGTGTGTCTGTTTATTAACAGGTATCATTGTTGTATGGTCACATGCTAAACTGATGTTTAAACACAGTCATTTTCCCACACATCAGTGGACTGATTTGCCTAGTCTTTATGGGCTTCAGATGGTGGAAACAGATATCAACGGGCTGAAGGAGTGTTTTAGTTACTTGGAAAGAAGTACCTTGGGACTACAAGTTCTGACTACTTTGGGTGGAAACACTGCTTATTATTTGCACCTGTACCACCAGGAAAGTGAAAGTTAGTCACTTTTCACTTGGATGTTCGATCAGTGTTGATGGTAAATGTAGTCAATTGAAGCGATAAATTCCTCAGTGCGTGTTACATAGACATAGATAGAGTTGCCCTGCTGCTGTTTTTCCTGTGTCGCCAAATTGCATACTAGATAGGTATTTTTGTCACCTAACGCTATGTTCTGGCCTAGCTATAGGCTAGGGTGTATATAAACAGCAATGTGGGCATGGTTTTCAGAAGGTCTTGTTCTTTTGCAAGCAAGTATGTGCAGCACCAACAAGAACATTCAGCTGGTGGTTAACACACTGCAACTTGGGTGGTTCTCGGCCTGCCTGGTTACAATCTTTCTCATATTATAGCTGAACGGTACTCATCATCTTGAATGTTAGATGAAAAATAAGCAATGCAAAATCTTGAAATCATGTCAGGCAACAAATAAGCAATGTAATAACAGAATCTTGATTCATATTAATATTAATATTATTATCAGTCTAGTTTGACAGTTTGATCTGAGTGTCTTGAGCCCTGTATGCTGCGCTGGACGGACTCACTGAAAATTAATTGTCAGTCATGTGGTAGCCATGCCCACTCTGCTTTGTTGTCTATTTTACTCTAAATGGGAACATTTGAGACAGTAAACTCATTAGGGAACTGTTTATTGAGGTAATGAATCAAGTGAGAGGTAGGATCATTTTCTTCTTTTTTCAGCCAGTGGAGTTTAAGTCTATGGTGGTGATACACAGTAACATGGGTATGGTGCCAGAAGCTCATGCGCAATGCATCCTGGTTCATGTAGGCACTACCAACATGGGTCTGCAAGCAGGAGAACTTCTTGGTCAATATAGCGGCACTGAGGAATTTATTACTTTAATTAACTGCATTTATCATCAATACTGACTGGACATCCACATGAAAAGTGTTGAACTCTCTTTAACTGTATGCCTGTCCATAAATATCTATAGGTTACACACTTATTTGCTTATTCTTCTGTTAAAAGCGTTAAGCTGACAACTCTTTCCTTGTTATTCTTGTGGCTGAGTGGGAAGGTGATCCTAAGTGTTTTATCAGCGCTTAAAGGGCTTTTGATGGAGGGTATTTTCCTCATGAAAATCAATGAACTCGAGTCGTTAGCTTTGCAAAAACTGCATCTGCACTGTATTACTGTAGAATACATTAAAGTAATGCCAGCTATGCTCTTTAGATTCTCAGAGATCAGCATTTATGCATATGAAGGTGGTGAAATAGCAACTCATGGTGTAAAAAGAAAGGCTGTTCTTACCCAAGCAGTTCTTACTGCAACATGTTGCATCACAGTAGGGTGTGGGTGCGCTTGGTTTAAAGCCCTTTTAAAGGCCTCCTCTTAGCAAAGGAGCAGATTTGGCTCTTAGTGCTAATCCTGCTTGCATGAAAAGATGGCAAACATTAGGAGGGATATTTAGTCTGATTGTTGAAACTAGGTTACAGGGATTGGGAAAGGAACTTAATTATGGCTGCTGCTGCATGAAAAGTTGGAGTTGGGTGAATTTTGTGCATTTGTGTGCAATCATGTACACTTACATATGATTACGCGTGAGACTGTAAACATTACTATTTTGCAAATAAAGTGCAGATGCACATACATGCATTGCTGTGTATCTGCCTCTCCGCTCTTCCTGTGAAGTGAAGCAGAATAATTAGAACTTCTAAAGGAAACTGCAGTTTGTCCGTGTTTGTCAGAGTGTAAAGTGTGCAGGATGTGCACTCATGCTGATGGTCAGAGTGTCAGAATGCTTCAGTTCGTATTTGTCGTTCATACATATAAATGAAGTTGTGATGCAGCATTGTTGTTACTCCTCAAAGAGGAATTGTTTACGACACTTGGTCTGACATGGCAGAGGGAGAGAGCAGAAGAGGATACTGACACTGAGGCAGAGTGCTCGAGTGACATTTAAACCCATGAAGAATGATTTGAATGATTTCTGACCGTGGCACTTTATAATCTAAGCGTATTATTTTGGACCTTTTATTAACTCTGTTGCCCGTCAGTCAGAGTGCCTGTTCACACCTGGCATTACACATGTGTCTCAAGTGACCATGTGTGATCTCACTTCACTGCTATATGCAAATAAGCATGTAGCTACATCATTTCAATTTGCAAATACCAAATGCACTGTTGTTTTTACCTGGCAGGCAAACAAAAAACAAACAAACAAACAAAACTTTTTTCAAGGAAGTCTGGGGACTTCCCCTTCAGGTGATAAAGAAGTAGTACTGTTTACTGTATTTGTAAAAATCTGACATGCTTAGCGTCACAAAATGTTCTCTTCTTTCTCAGGTTTTTTTTTTTAAAAAGGAAAGAAATAATCTATTGCATTTAATGCCAAATTTCCAAAAAGGCACAAATTTGAGAATTTGAGAAATACAATGTAAGAATTTGAAATAGCAATTTGGCAAAGTTTATTAAGTTTCTCCTCACTCAAGAGCTCTCAAAATTGCAAAATTTTTATGGGAGTCTGGAGTTATTGCAATTACTAGTTCAATGGTGAAATCACTTCAAGTGTGTTCACAAACATCCACTGCTTTGGCAAGTAAGAAAAAACAAACACATGCACTTACAGGATGTCAGTTGAGAAGGTGACATGTTGTTGAAAGAATGCAGTCGCATGATAGCCTGATAATACCAGGTGTAAACAGGGCCAAAGCTATTATCAAAGAGCTTGTCATCAACAAATATGTCCACTGTAGCAAAACAAATCAATGAGAAAAAAGTCTTGCTGGTGTGCAAAGGTTATTGATTATGTTACAAGATTTGCATGTGTGTTTGCATTAATTTTATTTAAGGTACGGAGTAAATTAGAATGTGTTACCAACAGTGGCTCCTATTGGAAATGAAAGTGGAAAAACCGCATGCTTAGTTTTTCAAAATTCCCCGACCCTTCTGTTGCTTGTTTGTGATTTTAATTGTTTGGGAATTTGGGCTCATTGTACTGTTGCACTCCTTCAAGGTTGCTCGAGGCAACGGCTTCAGCTAAATAATAGAATATACAGTAAATATAATATAAAGAAAAAGGTTCTTCTATAGTCTCAGTAGAGTTATTCTGGATAAAACAAACACACATCAGCTCTCACAGGCTTTAATCTACAGCCTTAACAGTGCAATGGGGCATATTTTATTTATTTTTCAGTTCACAAATAATAAATCAGTGATTTCCCTCTCCCTTGTTTGTCTGTTCAACCTTTCACCACTGACCCAAACATTTGACCCTGACCTTTTATTTTAACACCCTTGAAGAGCATGCAGCGTGCCGCCTCCTCTGACACCCTCAACACGATGGCGTATACCAATGCAGATAACTCTGGTCCACAGCATGATGGCAAGCAGCAGCTCACCCACTCCCAGTCAATGCATCTGCCTGAGAACGGCAAGGTACTCACCTCCAGAGCACGGACACACAGAGTCATAAACTGTGTGTGCAGAGTATTCACAGACACACAGAGAGAAGACAAAACTTCAACAGACAGTTTTCTGGAAGTAGGCATATATACACGTACAGACAAATGAACACAGATGATGATGTCCTCTTCCTGCCTTTCAGCTGGTTCAGCAGTGCAGAGATTACTCCTGTAATGTGACCAACATCGTTGTGGAGCCTCCGTCTCCTGAGAGCTCTCCAGACAGCGATGGCTGCACACCGGTGAGAAAACTACTGCTTTTTACCTTTTAAAGTAAAAAAAAAACCTGTCCATGAGTTTTCAGATTAATAGGACTGAGTGTTAGAATCCCTGAAGATTCAGCATTATACTTACCCGAGTGGGGTTGTTCCATATCAAGCTACCAGTTCGACACATCATCAGTTGCAGACCTCAGCATCATCAGATGTTCTGGCCTTTTATCGCAACACCCTCAGTCAAGGCAGGCCCAACACAGGTTGATCAGGTCTGGGTGCGTGTCTCATGGTCGGCTTCTAGATGGTCACTCAGGAGCCCAGCTTGGATCTTTCTCTTCAGTCATAGTCAGGTTATATGTGGCTCAGGTGGTGAAGCTCAGCATATTGCAATCGAACAAATAACAACAGAGACGTTTTTATTCATAAACTGCAACTCATTACAGTACTGATTACAATTTAACTTATGTAGTACAATATACATGGGCTCATTCATGTTGAATTAATATTATACATAGATGGACAGCTTTGGACAGCTCTCTCTGCCTAAAGATCCCCAGTCTCACTCTAAAAATTACAAAAATCGATCTATGGTGGGGAGGAAGAAGATAAAGTACTAAAACCACCATACAGACAACAAAAATGTTTTGAACTCTCCTTTTGGTTCATTCCCCCAAAACCTTTTCAAGTGAATCCTGAATAAAACCATTTATACAATCAATAATGACAGTTGCCACCTGGTTCACCACACTAGTCAACACATGTTCTTCCTTTACAGAAAAAAAAAAACTTACTGGTTACTCAGGACCAGATTATATGTTTACACTTTAATTAAAGGTAAAAGAAAATTGAGAAAACCATCCACTGCAAAGTCTCAGTGGTGGATATCTCTAAATCCATGCAAATTGAAATAAACACAATACCTGCATTGCTCCTCTTTCTCTGCTTTCCCTTTAAAATCGTCTTTGGCCCTACATTTGTTCCTCACTGCCTTTACATACTGTACTCAACACTCATAACTTGATAGTTAGTAGTAATTCAATTCTCTTGCACCTTAAACGGGGACATACCGCAGTGGGAGATTTTAGAGCAGCTCCCCCTCCTGCTATTTTTTGAATGATGCAACAGTCGAGTTAAATGGCTCCGCTCAGGATGCAGTTTATTACACAGAGGAAAAGCCCTCCGCTGTACTTTTCTGTTAACATTTCAACTTCTCCTCACATACTTTGGTGCTTACTCTGGGTGAAAATATTAGTGTGACACTATCAATATTAGTGCTTGAATGTTGCAGATTTCAATGCATCTTTTAATGTGTTGTCAGGAGTTGGAGAAAGCCGGCCTCTTGAACAAGACAAAGATTGCAGAAGGAGGTCGGAAACTGAGGTGAGACGTCACGAGGCTCCTCTGATTAAAGGCCAAAGCAGTTCAAATTGAATACATCTGTTTGTTCATGAATATAGTGTTTGGATAAATTAAGCCAAGTGTAGTTTTCTGTTCTGTATCCCATCTGACTTGTACAAGTGTGTTGGTTGTTTTGCAGGAAAAATTGGAGCCCTTCCTGGGTGGTGTTAGTCGGGAACAGTCTGGTTTTCTTCAAAGATCCTAAATCACAGACACCTTCCAGCTGGGTAAGAGCACTAACAAACTCTATGTTTAAAGGGTAACTTCGCTATTTTTAAGCATGGACCCCATGTTTTTGTGTCTAAATGACTACTGGGTACAACAGTTTTTGAAATTGTTCCATCCTTAAAGACAACTGTGCACAGTTAAATTATGTCCAGTGCTTCTTTTTCCCCGCTGACTGTTATTTCATGTGTTAGACAACATTATGAAAAGGATCCATACAGAGACATTTTTTAAAAAGAGTAAGATCTTTTTTTTTGTTTAACCAGAAATAGCTGCTATATTGCTCTGTTTCCAGCAACCAGATTCTGTTTACAAAACCAGTAACCACCTGTTTACTGCTGCCTTGATTGTTTTTTAATTCCTCAAAACACCAAAACTCAGACAATAACAAAAAATAATCTTTCACAAAACACAGGAAAATTGACTTCAGGTTGAAAAATAATAAAGTTATCACTAATGATTTTAGTCTAGTACCACGTACTGTCTTTCCAAAACAACAAAAACGAGAAAAAAAAAAAACAGAGTGAGAAATTATTACATGAGGCACATTTCTTGATTTCAAAATCTCAAACTTCTTATGTGTCATTTTGTCAATCCAGATGTCAGTTTTTCTGTACGGTGAAATAACACACATCAACTCCGCCCTTCATAAAACAGGTCACACAAACCTGCTGCAGGTGTTGTGAGTGAAAGCTGGTCATGATGTGAGAATCAGTCAAAAAGTGGTTTCCCACAAATTCTACGCAGCAAAAAAACACCCAAACAACATTTTTGGAAACACATGTGGGTCAGTTCAGAGAATGAAGTGTTGAGAAAATTGTGTGTGTACATTGAAAACAGAAACCAGGAAACAGTCGCCCTGAGAGCAGTGTGGATTT
>JAJHUR010120042.1:1502-16427 GCA_027495735.1 Lutjanus campechanus
TCAGTAGTAAACACAACTCATTTGCAGTATAAGGAACAGCAACGTCATTGTGAGTGTTCTGGCTTGTGGCAAGTTTGTCTCGCAATAAAGACGTTCTTTATCCTTGTTCCTCGTTGTTTGGACTTTTGACCTCTTCAGACTGTTTTTCCATTCGTCATGCACCTTAGGTTGGTGAGGTTGTGCCAGAAATCCCTAAACTGCAATCATTGTCAGATTAATGCTAATGAGGACTTTTGTACAAGACATCCTTCACTTAATATGTAATTGCATACTTTGTAACAGGGAGCAGTGAGAGTGGGTGGGGGTTGGAAAGATGCAGGGAGTTTTCATGTGGGCAAAAGGTGTGGTGCTGACACCATGGCCATCTGGAGGGCCGGTGGGAGCTGAGGACCTAACAGAGAGAGCAGACTGCCACCCCATACACACACCTGATCACGAGCCAGTGTCTGTCTGTGCGTGACTGTGTGTGTCTGTGTGTGTGTGTGTGTGTGGACAGAGAGACGGAGAGGGATTTAGTACAAGGAATATGACGAATATCAAGAGGATGTGTTTGCATGGCCAGGTAATATGGCCTGTTAAAGGACATTTTAATTTAATATGACCTGTTAAAAGGAAGGTTTTCTTCACCATAGTGGCCTCAGTGCTTGCTCTTGGTGGGAACAATTGGGTTTATAAAGAGTACAGTCAAGACCTGCTCTCTTTGAAAAGTGCCCTGAGATATCTTTGTGCGCTACACAAACAAAATCGAATTGAATGGAATTAATACAACTCTATACATATCTGTCAGCCGCCTGTGTTTATACAACAGACCAAGTGAAAGGAAAATGGGTTTAGAAATAAAGACAGCGTGAGGAACAGTGACAGATGGGGAGAGCGATATGAAATGATGAAAGACATCATAAGTGTGTCAGATCATATTGACAGCGGTGTCTCTTAACAGAACTACCCTCCCTTTGATATTAAATCACATGACCTGAGCCATTTGTGCCACACAAACCCTATAATGAATGACAAATGTGATGCAATACTGTAGCAGGAAAGGGAAAATTCCAGCATGAGAAAATAAGAGCAAAATCATATATTTTTAAACTCATGGATATGGAATGCCTGAACAGAGTTTACCCCAACTAAAGCCAATGGTAAACCTACTGCAAAAAACTAATTTCAGCGGTTTCTTGTGGACAGAAGGAGGCATTTGGGTTAGGGTTAGTGAAGGAAAACAAAGCCCTGTATTGGTTAGACTCCAAAGTGTGGACAGGCAGGGCGACTTGTGAGGCCAGTCAAATCCTTTGCAAACAGGTCCCCAATGCATGCCAGAGTCCAACTGGACTAAAACCTCAGAGGTGCACCGCCAATATCTGTAACATCAGTATTGGTGCTGATAAGGCACCTTCTTGCTCATATTCTGCATCGGAAAATTAATTAACCTGTTTCAGATACCAGAAGTGATACTATTTATGAGATGTCTTTTGATATGTCCTTTCCCAGTTTTTTCCATTATAAAGAAAAATAACTGGTATGAAAGTTCTTTATAGTCAATACAGATAATGATAAAAACAAAAATACAAGAGTTGTGGCTCACAGCAAAGTAGAGTTACCTTCTGTGACTTAATTTCTTTGATGCACGCTTTCGTTTATCTGGTTGATCCATTAAACAATTAAATCAAAAAAATTAAACTAAACACTCAGATTGTTCGTATGGTTTAAATGCAACTCTATAAAATATTAAAGAAATGTTGCTTTGCTTTACAGAGACACTTTCCTTTTTCCAGGTTCAGTGGGTTTTTCCATTCTCTCTGCCAGCATCCTGTAGTCAGCTTTTTCAAAATTAATCATTTTGGGGCATTACTTGCTTAGCTTGTTAAAAGGATATTCACCTTTGTGGCCAACCGACTCCTCATGCCGGCATTCCCTCAACTGCACATGTTGCTATTTCACCAGAACAGAACTTTCTTAAGGTTTTTAGCGTAATTATGTGGCTGTAAAAGAGACTGAAACTTGAGCTTTTCCTGGTAATGCTGCAACTAGTGATTATTATCATTAGAACTAATTTTCTATGTCTGTGAAATGACACAAGATTGTGAAAAATGCTTGTTTTCCGGGCCCAAAGGGATCTCTTGAAATGGATTATTTTGTCTTACCAACATGTTAAAACCCATTTTAATATTGATATTAAATTGAGGACTGCAACTTAGAATTTTTTTCATTACTGTTTTCAGATGATTGTTGTTATCATTAATAGTTCCATGAATAAAACATCAAAGAAAAGAAATGGAAAGAGAAACTGGAACCAGATAATTTTGTCCTTTTTGCTTGCAAGAGATTTAAACAACTGAAACTGTTGCCCAAGTCTGTGTAAAGCAATAATTAATGTGTTCTGAGTTTGTGTATGTTTGTTTGTGTTTCTGCATTTTTTTTTTAAGTATCTGCACTAGTATAGGCACCAGTACGGTTTTAGAGCCAGAAAAAACCCAAACACTACCCAACCCTTGCCATGGAGTGCACATAACAAACAATACAAAGCTGCAGTAAGTGTACATAAATCTGTATGCTGCTGTCTGACTGTTTCTTCATCTGGCCAGTTCGACTTTACTGTTATTACACCACCGCCTTAAGCATGGTTAGAGCAGGTCTGACACAGTCTGGGTCTATTGCTTCTTGCAGTGTTGCCTACTCTGTAGGTCAATGCGCACACTAACACAATCATGTACAAACACACACTAGTATGCATACAAACACATAGAGAGTGAGGCCCCTTGGCCATACAACCCCTCTCCTTGGCTCCAGTATAATATATGTTGTTTGTTTGCTGGATCTGAGCTAGCCAGCAGCATTACCCTGATGCAGCCAAGCGTAGCCTGCACTGGACACACACTCTGTCAACGGCAGTAAGCAACCAGCGAACTGCACTGCCAGAGATATGGAGCAACAAATCTATACCTCTCACAGAACAGGAGGGTGTGGAAAGGAGGGGGGGGGGGGTATCCAGCTACAGTATATGATAGAATTTGATAAACAGCAGGGGTCAGGAGGCAGGTCAGCACACCATTAAGTTATTCTGACAATTTTGATCCATTGCACACAATACTGGGACGAGGCACTGGGCGTCAGCTAGGAGGGGTAAGAGGAAAAAAAAAACGAATGGAAAGAGAAAAAATTGGCAGGAAGCATAAAACAAACAGAGACTGTCTTTACTGCAGGAGATGAGAGGAGATAAGAGACATCAGAGGGAGCGTCTGCTTTATCAGAATGCAACGAGAGACCAGGAGGAGAAACGCACTCCCTCCAGGGAGAGGGAAGGAGAAGGGATGGGCAACACGGAGGGGGAGAGAGGATGTAAAACTGCATTATAAATCATGGTATGCTGCTTTAAAGGAAAAATACCTTTTGTCTAATTGCAAGACTATTGTGTGGACTAGGGATGTAGCTGGCGACTAGGGATGTAGCTGGCAACTAGCTAAAAACTAGCCTAAAACTAAGAAAACACAAACAATTCAAAACTGAGCACAATTTATGAATTGATGAGGCTGAATATCGTCCAAAAATGTTGTGTGTATTAAGAACTATTTGAAGTCGCTGTTAATCACATTCTTCAATAACCAGATTCTATTTTAAATGCCACTAAAATGTGCTACACTTTGAACATTCTGAACATTACAAATTATCCTACAAAACACGACAATAACTCACTAAATCAAAGAATTTAACAGATCAAGATTTATTATTTGACAATCAATCAACCAGTAGTCTAGAAATGGCAGTAATTACACCTTTTGTCAAGTTTAAAGGAAACTTAAACTTGACATGAGAAAAAAAGAGAAAAAAAAGAAAAGAGAAAAAAATGAGGCAACAAACGTGCATTTAGTATCTTATTATTGATTAATCAATTGTAAGTGTTTTCAACTATTGTTTGAGAAAATTGTACAATGTTAGCTGCCACGTAGTGTAGCCAATGCACCAGCATTCTGTTCTCCTTGTATGTTCACGTCCACATGACTTCGCTGGGTGTGGACACACATTGCTCCAATCAAGTGATTATACGCAAAGCCTACATACAACTTTATTTTCATTTTCTAAATCAAAATACTGCTAAGCTGCGCTGCTTTTACCAGATGTCATCTGTCTGACTTTGCAGATTACAACAATACCAGGTTCATCTGGCCATTAGCGAGTCTGCCATGGCTGCACCCCCAACTAGTGGCAGGCAGCTGCGCATGAATAAAATATTGATAATTAGTTCAATTGGCTAGTATTTCTGGTATCGACTAGCGAGGGTAGCACTTTTAATCATTTAGTTGACTAATCATGCACATCTCTTTGTGTGTATTATTTTGGATATCTAAAAACACAGCATGTTAGATAATCCTAGGAAATGGGAATAAACTGGTTAATATTTGGCTCTTTACTGTATATTTCTGCTCTTCACTGTAAGAAATGCTCTTCAGCTCAGTGAGGGGCTCTTGGGACTCAATGGGAGGAAACTAAGGCCTTTGTTTTAATTAAGTGTTCAATTATCAGGCAGTTAACGGCTTGGTAAATATAATGGGTTAATAACTCGGCAAGCAAGATCAATCATCTGATTTGTCCTTTTGTCAAGCTGGAGAAAGTTCTAATTTAGGCATGCATGCGTGTATGTACAGTATGTATTTTGTGAGTGCGTGTGTGTGTGTATGTGTGCTGCTATATCAGTGAAGAGCACAGAGCAGAGCACATTGTGTTTCCATTAGATTTTTATGTGAAATAGAAAAACTGACCTACTATGAGCTCTTAGCGGTACATATTGGGAGGTCATTTGCTGTAAGCCGATGATCCTGATGTTTGGCAGTCTGTCACGTTCGCCAAGTAGCTGTTAGCAGCTTGTAGAGTGTGGGTCAACAGCCTAAAACGACAGAAAAAAAGAAAAACACTCTCTAGTCACTGTAGTAGACAAAAAGACTATAGCGGGAAATGATTTTTCTAGCCTTAATGTCCTAAAGGTATGTTGAATCATGGTCGTTTCAAGATAACCTCGTGTACAGTGGATTCAGTCAAATGAAGTATTTCCAGTATGTGTGCGTTTGAGGCTGTGCGTGTGGGCAGGAGCCCAATGAGGCAGAAAGGGTGCCAGTAGCCTTTGAGGAAGGAGCATGTGTCCGGCATCCACCACTGTTGTGCTGGGTCACAGATGTCACCTGCTCCAGCAGCCTGCCTCGCACCACTCGCCCTCCCCCCACCACTTGCCCGCTTGTAAACAGCACCGCACTGGAGGCGAATACAAGTAGCCCACAGTGTTGTTTGCTTATTTGGATTGTAAAGTATTGTTTTGTCTGAAAAATCAGATTCAAGCATGGGTCACAGAATGATCACACATGTCCGCAACCGTCGCTACAAAGAGAAATGTTATCCAGAGCTACTGGCGATGTGAGGTCGCTGTGGCCTTGCCAAGCACTGACACTGCGAGTTCAGCTGAATTAAACACTGCTGGCTGGTGGGTTTGTAGCTTTAAACACAGCAAATTAGCCCTGAAAGAAGCCTGGCAAAGAACACATACTAAGATAATGTCAGCCACAAGAAAAAGTGTGAAACCGCCATCCCGCAAAATAAATCAACTATGAGACAAAGGAGTGTGTGTGAGTGTTTGTGTGTGTGTCTTTCTGCGGCGAGAGCATATAGACTCTGCTAATCTTTCAAAGGAGCTCCCTTACACTGGTGTGGTCATCTTTTTGAAAGGGCCTGAAATTCCTTTTGCACGCCTCACCACTTGTTTGCTCGAGAAGCTTTACCACAGGAATCCTCCATAGAGATTGTTGATGTGTGGATCTTTCTCTGTCTCTCTCTCTCTCTCTCACACACACACACACACATTAAATGTGCCCACCCACACACCACTGACATTTCTTTTCGGAGCGTCTTTAGATTACCACGCATATTAGTGAAGCACTGCCAAGACCCCTTTTTATTATTCTTCCTAATCTTGTGTGTTTATGGGGTCAGCAGCTGCCCCCACTCCACCCTCCGCCTTTCCTCTCCCCTTCACTCCTCCGCCTCTACGCTCTCCAGACAAGTGGTTACACCCAGTCTCCCATGAAGCCCGCGCTGCACTGCACCGACAGATCAGGATAGGACAGCATGGCACACTCCTGCTACATGCCTGCCTCCTCCTCCCAGCACTTGCCGCCAACCAAACCCACTTGCTACCAACTGTGACTCGCTTTTCATAAAAACCAGCCAAGCAGTTCTGCATGCCAGTCCAATGTGTCCTGATTTTAATTAATAATCTGGAGTGTTTTTCAACTTTATTGGACTGCAGTAGGGCATCTAATTGTTTATGATTTCCAAAAAAGATGAAAGCGTCAGTAAATCTTAAAGTGCATGTCTGATAATTGAACAGTCTGAAATCCCCTTCCCCACACTTTTCAAAAGGCTGCATTAAAGGAATCATATACAACAATTTTTGTAATTGTTAATAAATTCCCACTTCTAACAGAAGTTGTTCAGAATGCCTTTGAAGAGGGTCTGTCTGAAAGTGTGCACAGTTACCACCATTTGAACTATTCATCATGACATCCCTCTACATGACAGGTACAAACACTTTTGCCTTAAGAAATGATAGGATGACAATTTGAATAAATTTGTTTTTTTGAAGCATACTGGACCCTGTGCTTTCACCCACAGTTCACTTCAGAAGGGGTGTGGAGTTCATGCCGCTTCCTGGTAGAGCAGTCACAGGGACGAAATTTTCCCTGAAGTTATTTAGGTGGGCTCAATAGTGCAATATGCAATATTACCGCAGTTCTTTTGCTTGTTTTCTCAAATTGCTTCATATATGATAAATGAAGTAATTTGGTGCAGTAACGCTAAGTGTAATGTTTTCTCTAGATCTCACTTCCCTGCCCAGCAATCAACTTTATGGTCTGAGCATGTCAGCTGCTGGGTGTTGGTCAAAGTTCACAATGTTGCAAATGAATTCCTGCAGTAAAACCACTTCCAGCTTCCATATAACTACAACGTGAAAGCAGCTCAATCTGCAGTATAAACTTCCACAAAACGCAAAACAAAACCAAATAGTTACCGGCATCCAACCTACTAATCTCACTATTTTGTTGGCTTCAAATGAGGCTTAATGTTCATACAGTTCTCAAAATTACAACATTAGTCCAACATCGGCCCAACCTGTGGTAATAGCCACATTACCTGGGCAGTGTTCAACACATTAACATGAAAAAAAAACAGTAAAACAACATGAAATATGGAAAACCTACAGGTTTCAAGTTTGAAATTGATTACAGACAGCCAGTATCAATCTATCCTTGTACTTGAACGGTTATCAGCCCTCGTATTGCTTATCAAATTTTCTGAAGCATTGATTCATTCATTTAACATGCACTGAAATGTAAAACAAGAAAGGTCTCGCCTCATGAAAAAAAAAAAATCATGAACATAGTGGTTATTGTGGTTGCTTACAATACCCCGCGGTTGGCTTGTCAATAACACGGTATTTCAAAATTTCAGTTACTGCAACAGCCTTACTTTTAAGTAAACAACCAGGTAGATTATGAACAATACAACTATTTGGTACAGAACATGCTGTGCAAACTGCTTGGACAAAGTTGGCAGATGTTTTTGCCTTTATTTAAGCTTGAAAAGCTTGAGAGCTTTGTTAACTTCAGATCTTTGAGAGAAGCCCACGATGGAACCTCAGGGGACAACACTTATTGTGTTGGCTTCCAGTCATTGGACATAAAGAGTAAATGGTGAACTACTCTTTTCAAGTCAGGTTATGGACCACAGTGCTGAAGTTAAACACTCAGGTGGGGTTCACAATATAATGATGAGGTGAAAATCATGATTTTCTGGTTTTGCCCGCAAGAAAACATCCAAGGGCACGAAGAGGGTTCATTCGAGTCTGAGGGCAGGGGCATGAGTGAAATGTGGGGGCCTGGTGGGCGCAAGCGGCCCATGCTTCTAATCCCAGTTAAGACAAGCCCAGCAGGCGAGCCAACACAAAGGAGCTTGGTCCAGTGTTAGTGGAATTAAAGCAAAGCCTTTCCTCTGTTGTTATGCTAATCCACAAGACAATGATTATCTGCAGGGAAACGTTGCCACGGTGATAAACATGGCTCAAGAGTGCCTCAATTAGGGTGGCGATTGCCAGAGGAGAGCAAAGACCGAGTGAGGCCCGATGATGCTGCCATGAACGGGAAAAAAAGGAAAAAGAGTGGAGAAGAAAGGCGTTCTGTTATTCCAACTGAGTGAATGGGTCGGCTTTTAAATAGAAGGGTAAACTTAGATGAAGCTTGACCCTTGCAGCTTGACCTTGGCCAGGCTTGGCCCTCTCCATGATGTAAAGACTTCCCCGCTTGCAGGCACAAGTACTAATAGCGAACATGTAATTAGCTCTCAAATGCAGCCAGGGTTCGTTATTTCGCTGCGACTATAGGGTACCATTATGACTCTCAATAACACGTTCTGTAAGCTGTGCATGTGGAATAATGATGAGAGTGAGTATACAGGGTTGCGGCTTGCCTCATTCATCCTCTCATGTGACAGCACAGCAGTTCAGGTGGTTGCACTGTTTAAGTTTTTGTTTAAACATCAAGAGTTGGAGGACAACCATAACACTGGATTCATCTATAATAATCCTTCATTTACTCCACAAATCAAAGTGAGAAGGCAAAGCCCTCACCGGGTGTTTAAAGCTCCTCTCTAAGTTGATGTGCCAACTTCAATTCTTTGCTGTTGTCACAAGATCAAAGAAAAGTAAAAACCAGGCTAGAGGAGGCTGTTTTTCTGTTTCTGGAGCGACTTGTCACACAGCTATTTTACAGACGCTTATTTGAAATCCTGGTAGTGTGGCTGGCATTGCACGAGTGTCTCCTCGATCCTTGTCAAAACTAGCTCCGGGTCACCGTCAGGCAGACAGTGTACATCCCACTGGTTTAGACTACCTTCATCCTGTCTATCCAGGCTTCTGTCGCACTTTCCTGCTGTTTCCACGAGGAGCGTTTCAACAGTCTTTGGTGTGTGGTCAGTCACTTGCTCCTGCTCTCTTCCTCTTCTCGTCTCCTCTTGCCGTCTGTCCCACAGCTCCAGCAGCATAATAGGCCTTGGACTGCTGTGTCATCTCATTGAGTCCTATTAGGGGCTCTTACATCTGACTGGCATGTTGTTATTGCTCTCCCAGACCGCAGCTAAAACTGAGGAATGGGTCTGCCAAGCGGGCCCTTTAAAGTCCCTTCTGCATTGATGGCATTGGCAATAAGGAGCAATGGGGTTGCGGTGGAGGGTGGTACCACGTCAACATGAAAAGAGAGCAAGGGGAGGGAGGAGGTGACACCATGTGATGCAACTCCCCTGGGGCTACATGACAGGCATGTCAGATGCAAATGGTCTCACGCTGGTTTGCTATGGGCTTTGCCATAGGTGAATGCCAACGCTGCCACTCTGACAAACGCTGAAGGAGGGCTGGGGGGCGTCAAAAAGCTTGCAGAGGCAGCAGGATGCATAATAGAAAAGTGCTGATTAGGGCTGGTTGAAAATACACATCACTCTGTAACTTCACTTTATGACTATAAGTGAACTTTGTTTTTGTAGTTTAACTGAGCAGAGACTCTTCTTGTTCTCCATTATGGCACATTAAATACAGGAGAGCCACAGTTACACAACTTATTTATATCAAATCAATATTTTCCCCATTAACCTCATGGTTCTTAATCAGGACTTCCATTATTTCAATCAAGTAGTTTGTGAAAAATCAAGTGTACAACTCAGTATGTTACAGCTGTTATTTCAGCATGTCAAAACAATCAATATCAATCAAAAATCATATCTTCAGGTGCTTATCTCATTTTCAGGTTGTAGCTACATGATGTGAAAAGTGATTAAGCTAGATTAATAGTAATAATAATGTTAATGTCGATGAAGTTGGTTAAATGTGTATGGGCTTTCGCCCAACAACATGTGATAACAGAATCTAGACTGAGCAGGACTCAATAAGGATTGCTCATCTGGACAAGTAGTAAAAAAGAATTAAACTATTGAACTATTTTGCAAATTAATCAATCGTCAATGTAAATTTTCAAGCAAAAATGGCAGAAAATGCTGTTTTAAGCCGCTCATATATGGAGATTTATGTATTTTTTGCATATCATTTCATTTTCCCCGAAACTGAAACTATTAAAATCATAATGATATGACATTTGTTGGCATCTATACCAAAACATCTGGCGAACAAGACATGAAGGCCAGTGCACCTCTGTAGCACTACAGTACATCATTATAATGCTGTTATACGTGTTGTTGTTACACATCTCTATTCTTTATCAAAAACACGATAAAACATTCCAATAATATTTCCATTAATTGTGCAGCCCTAATAGTAATAATAATAGCATTATGTTGCCGAATTTGGTATCACTTAAAACTATTTCTGGCTTCTCAGCCAACAACAGGTGATCACAGATCTATCTTGAGTCTTTGAGTTGCAGTTATTTTAAACTTCCATTACTTGCAAATGATGAAAGCTAAACTTAATGAGTAAAGAGATCTGAAAGGGTTCAGATTCAATAAAATGTTGTCAAACCCCAACCCTGATGTAGTAAAGCAAAAGTGGTCTATGAATCTGACTGGGAGATAAGCACAGGTTTTGGGTTTGGACAAGGCATCCTGCAGGGTTCACAGTCTAACCCTGCCAAAATCGCAGAACAAGATGTTTTTTACCCCAGGGACCATCTTAACGACATAAGCTGAAAACATTCTCAGGACTTGAACAGGGACGAAGACAAACAGTAATGGAGAGGAAAAAGAAACATTAAGTAATAGAGGGTCTTCTGTTCTTTTCCTTTTTCTTCGTGCAGAGAGCCTCAAGAAGCTTCAAAGAAAAGCAGCAACTGTACTTCACAAATCCCAAACTGATAAAAGACCACCTGCCCCTGAAATGCTTGAGACTCAGGCTCATGCTGGTAAAATCACACTCCTCCCCACATGAAACCAGCTAAACTATAGATACAATACATTCCACTGATGTATCAGAGACACCCTGTATCAGTCACTACAGCTCTATGCTGAGAGAGATGACATCCTGTAGTAGACCAATGGTTTATGTTGCCACTGTAATAGGGAAGGTACTATTCACTCTGGTATTGCAGACTTTCAACACTAGGCCTGTGACCATAACCACATTACTGCCGTCATGTGACGCCTACTGCAGGGTTGAGTTTATTACCATCATCAATGCAAGTTTTATTTCAAAGGGTTAATCTTAAATTGACATTGGTGCATGGATCCATGAACACACCTAACGATCAGCGCTGTCACACACACGTCAGGGAAACAGCCTCTGATTGGTCGACAGACTCAACCTAAGATGTCTTGGGATTACCAGTGGGACAGAAACAATTACTGTTAACCAACCACAGAAGACATTCAGAGTTAGATTTATCATGATGGATTTATTTTTCCACTTTTCCACTCTGTTTCTTAGACTTTACTTGTAAAACCACTGTTCTGCATGGTGTGACATTACAGGAAAGAGGATGTCATGTGACAAAGACAATGAGCAGAAGCTTTCTAGCAAATGTACAGCTCAGTTTACCCTCAACATTATGGCTACTGTTTGTTTGTTTGCAATAATTTATTTGTGATGTGGAACTGAAACAAATCAATTTGCCTCTGATGGAAAACCCCCGGCAGCCCATGAGATCATGAGAGTAATACATGTTACTTTCCACAAGACGTACACATTACTTATATATGAGCTGCCCCTACAGCCCACAAACACCTGCCATCCACACTGTGCAAGGACAGAAAATTCATATTGATATTGCAGTATATAAGAATGCGGTATCTATAATGCAAAGCCTGCAACATGAGCATTATAAATTCATTTTATAACCCGATCAATAACTGAAACATTGGGCAGGAGACTTTTCTGGCACGCAGAACTCCTTAATACCCAGAAATATCATTAACCAACAAGAGATTGGACATCACTGAGAGGTCCGGTGGGAGATATTCCCACAATCATCCGAAGAGAAAGCTCCTGGAATTGTTTCAACTCACATCTATTAAGCTAATTTAACCTTAAATCTATTCTTCAAATGCACTGCAGCTGCAATATATGTCAAAATAATGCTGATGCTTTGTCCACACTGCAGATCTAGGTCTGTGGCTCTCTTATGTCTTTGGCTGAGCAAATTGCACAGGTATGAATTAATGTCAAATCACTACAAAGATAACTGTCTAATCCGCTCCTTAACGTGCCTGTGATCCCTCAATGAACATGCAGATATTTCCGCCTATTTGTTCTAAATGGATAAGTAACACTGTAATTGTCCACGTCCATGCAGCGCTGTATGCATTTAACGACTAGGTGTGTCCAACTCAGGCTGCATCCTGATGAAACTGAATCTGTAACTAAAAACCTAACATGTTAAAATTAGGGATCGATTGCGATGAACACAGCATTCACAGTTATCTGGCTCTTTGTGAAATACCAGCCTGATCTGTTGCCAATGTCCTCAATTAAATCCACCTCAGCCCTAAAGCAGAGTTGTGAGAAAAGGACCGAAAAGAATAATCCACCCTCAGAAACTCTTCCACTGCAGAAAATCATCAATATGTGATGAACAATGCATTCCAGGAGTTATTCTGTGATTGTTATAATTACTATTTTGTTGTACCCACTTTCTTTCAGCCTTCCTCTTCTAATTCGACTTCAGTTAGTGATTTCCTATATTTCCCAGAGTGCTTTTCAGCAACCCCAAGAGAAATGGCCTGACAAGCTCAATGGAACAAGTTGTTTTATTCAGCTGTGGGCTACATGTAGCGGAAAAAAAGACAGTAAGCATATCAGAGCTTTTTTTTTTTAAAGCCAAGAGTGTTGTGCACTTTCATCAGAACACAAAATGTCTTGTTGCTGCATTGCATTCTGGTCTTTTGATGCTACTTGGTCGACAGTAGATTTCTGCCAGAGTAATCTTTGATCATCATTTAAAGGGTCCAAAATAAAATCTGTTCGTTTGATTCTGAGCAGTGCTGCAATGATTAGTCAATTTAATCAACTAATGGATGAATCTACTGAACTATTTTGATAATCGATTTTTAAGTAAAAATGTTAAACGTTTGTTGGTTCCAGCTTCTTAAATGGAAGGCTTTGCTGGGTAAGGTTTTGAACTGTTGGTTGGACATAAGAAACAATTTGAAGACTTGGACTCATGGAAACTTGTGAATATTTTTCAAGATTATTGACATTTTCTAGACTAAATGATTATTGATTAATCATGAAAATAAGCAGCACGACACCATCTACATTGTAGTAAGGAATTAAATGGTTCCAGAAACTAATTACTACGATTAATTCCCAACTGTTTTAACTATTTTAAGGTGCACTTTCCCATGAAGGGAGTATTTTTAACACCTCTTAAAAGGACTGAATCAAAATTTTGGCAAAAGATGTTTACAATTTGGTATCAAGTGGTGTATCCATGTTAGATCAGACTTTAAGGTGCTTCTGATGACTTAAAAAAGCTGTAAATGTCCATGCCCCATTATATCTGCCTGATCTTCTTCAACCTCACAGTCCACCCCTTTGCTCTGAGAATACTGGGCTCCTGTCTCTGAGTTAAAAAGAAGTCAGCAGGCTGCAGTTCCTTTTTCCTATCATGCCCCCCTCTTCTGGAATAACTTCCCTGCTGACATCAGACAGTCTGACTCTGTGGAGACCTTTGAATCTATATTTAAAACTCATCTTGTTGCCTTAACTTTAACTATTTAATTACATCATGCCTCATACCTACTATTATCCTTCCTGCAGGTCACTCTCAGTCTCAACTAATCTATTAAGTCTTGTACTTACAGCCCATGTTTTTTCTGCTGCTAAGAAACTGTGAAAACCCCTGTATCTCTCTAACCCTGTTTGTTGTTGTCCCACAAGCAAATGAGCATCCAAGCTGTGTGCCTCTCTCCCTATTTTCTCCTCCTTTGTCCTCTCTTTTCACTGAGGCTTCTCTGTGCTGGATCATCGCCTGTCCTGGGACTTCCCTCTGTCTCTATCCTGGCTGTCGGTGCCTCATTCCAGTTGTTTTGGATCTCGATCTTTGTCCTCCAGGAGACTCAGCCTCTCCTCTAGTCTTTCTCTCTTCACCTTGTGCGCAGGTTGTCCTCGTCTCTATCTCCCCTGTTGTGTGTTTGTTCTTCCCCTGTCAAAAGGTTTTTGCAGGACTTTTTCCTTACACTAAGGAACCAAGAATACAACAGAAGGTAAAGCTCCTTGTAGACCTGACTATTAATCCAGGCATTTTATTTTAAAAGTGTGGGTCAACCTCAACACAAATTAAGGAATCTTAAAAGGAGACAGTTTTGAAAATCGCCTTTATATGATCCTATCTCCTTTTTTAGCACAGGTATTTTGTGAGAAAAAAAGTGGTGAACCTCACACAAATTGCAACAGTAAAGCTGACAAATGTTTATTACTCATCAAAGTCTCCTCTATAATACATACAAAGTTCAAAAATATCCAAGTGGTAGTTCAAAAATACTCCCTAACCATACCCTGGTACCATTTTTTTTCTTCCTAAAACAATAACTTAAATCAACATCATCATATTAGTATGCTTCTATACATGGTAACATAAAATGACACTAATCCATATAAACACTGGCATTAATATAAATTTAAAACAAAATCACTTGAAATTAGGGCTGCACAATTAATCGAATTTTAATCACGATCACGATTTTGGCCGCCACGATTAAATGAACATGATCGTCGGCGATATTAACATTTAAAATGCGGGCTCTGCTGCATATCAAATCAAGCACTTTCTCAACCAGTAGTCAGCCAACCACCAGGGGGCGAACAAAAGGTTAGGGCTTCATTAAAGCTGCAGTAGGTAGAAAGCCTGAAAACTGTCGATATTTGAGTCTCATCTGAGTTAGGTTTGGTTT
>JAJHUR010120043.1:0-29757 GCA_027495735.1 Lutjanus campechanus
AAATAAATGCAGTGTGATCTTCATGAGGTACAGGTCAGTCAGCTCAGAGGAGGATGTCACTGTTGCTCCATTATTTGGCTTTCTCCTCCTGTAGAGACACACGAAGCAGTGTGTTTACAGGCCAACAGTAATTCATATAGTCTTTTATATATCAAAGTTGTCCAGTGAACATGACCTTGTCGCTTCAGTTTTTGGGAATCTAAGTTTACATGAGGTGCAACATAGCAAATACTGCTGAAATAGAACATTGAAATTGGATAAAGTCACTGTAATCTATTGAGTAAAGGATTAATGAATGAATAATTAATTAATGGAGAGTTGGTTTCATTCAGTCATACTTTGAGTTCAGTATAGACAGAAGCACAGAAACCCTTTAAACTGAAGATATTTCAGTATTTAATGAAAGTGTTTGAGTCTTGAGTACCTTGATGACGTCAGCCAGCTCCTGCAGTGTTTGCTCGTATCGGGCTTCCAGACTCTTGAAGTTCTCTGCTTTGATGATCTGCTTTTGAATCCCGGGGCTGCCTGCTTCCGCTACCATCTGGAGGAAGTTCTTCTCCTGAGTCAGACGACAAAAAAAACTTGTTCTATATGTCTGTCTGCCACCCTCAGCCATATTTACACATATATTGTGTGTATATATGTAGAAGAAGTGCTTCACCTGGACTCCTAGCAGGAAGGTGAAGGCCAGGCCTGCTTTCCCTGCTCTGGCTGTTCTTCCAATCCTGAACAAAGGACAGAGGCAAGATGATGGAGCCACTCTAGACAGTATGCAGGATTACCTATAGTTTTTGACAAAAACATCCTTTGCAAAGCTTACAGCATTACAGTATGTCTGCTGGACAGCTCACCTGTGAATGTACGTCCTGATGTACTGCGGTGCATCATAATTCACAACACATTTGACCCCGTTGACGTCAATGCCTCTGGCAGCTGCATCTGTGCTGATCAACCTACAGGATGACATGTCAGTTTAATTCATTGCTCATTAAAGGACTCGAACACTGGTGTATGAAACTAAGCTATGTACTGTTGTGGACAGGGTCAGCAGTTCCATCCCCAATTATTGTTAACAAATGATTGAAAATTTTGGGGTGGGGGAGCTCGAACTTTTGTCGGCTTCTTAAAGTGGGACATGGTGGAAAAAGTTTGGGAATCGCTGCTCTAATCAGTTTAATTCTACGCTATATTCAGAATATTTTCACTGCTTTACCTTGCTGTCAGACAGCTTTTTTTCTGATGGGAAACCACTGTTACAAAAGCCAAATATCACTCTCTCCAAACGAACCAAACTCTGTGAGTGAAATCAGTCATTTTATCTCAGGGATCACAGGAGTTGCTGGTCTACTGCTTCCTTGTTTTGCTAGTTTGTTTGTGTTATTGTGTGACTGAAGTGAAGCTGAACTAACCATTTAAATCATCCAAGTCACACAATAACACAAACTAACTAACCTACTGAGGCAGCAGGAGACCAGCAACTCCAGTGTGCTCTGAGGTAAAATGTTTTTGCCAGCGGAGTTTGGTTGGTTTGGAGAGAGGGTTTATATATCAGCGGTTTCCTGTCAGAAAAGGCTACGCACAGCAAGGTATAGCAGTGAAAACATTCTACATATGACGAACACGGCAGTACTCCTGCTGCTGCTGCAAACACAAAACTCACAGTTGGATCTTTCCTTGTTCAAATTCCTTCAGCGTCTTCTTCCTCTCACCAGGAGAGAGTCTGGAGGAGAACTCTGCAGCCTGAATCCCACCAAACAGCTGCACCAGCAGGTAAAGTCTGAGGAGGAAGACAAAGGAAGACCACACGGCTGAAAGAGTCTGCAGCACCTGACAATTGAAAATAGGTACAAGAAACAGGTTGAATGGGTGTTGCGTTCTCCCACCTGTGTGCAGCCTCTCTGGAGTTGGTGAAACACAGGATGGGGCTGAGCTTCTTGCGCAGGATGAAGTGGAGGATGAGGAGCGGCTTCTTGCTTAACGTGCACGGCACATAATACTCCTGGAAACATGAAGATACAGTCATTAACAAGGTGACCCCAGTATCTGACTTTTTTCTAATCATCACTGTCTGACACCACAGTTCTCTGCACTTCGCCTAAAGGTGAAAGGTCATCTCTTACCGTCAGACCCTGGGGGAAGTCGAAGCGGTCTTGTTTCTGGGCGGGGGCTGCTGCTGTGGCGCTGTTGCTGTGACTGTGGACGGAGCTGAAGAGTCGGGGCTGGTGGAGGCCCAGCTGCTGCAGCTTCTCTGGGTTCTGTGTGAGTGTGGCAGAAAACAGCAGCTTCTGCAGCGGCATCTGAGGAGGGGACAGACTGAGAGGACAAAACAGACTCAGCATTAAAAGAACTGCCGTCTTAAAGCTCTATCCAGTTCATAGTCTACCACAAAGCTGCAATTTAATTTAAATTTGTGAGTTTATTACAGACAGTTATGTGCTGTAAATATTTCTGAACTTTGGACAGAGCCAGGCTAGCTGTTTCCCCCCCGCTCTATGCTAAGCTAGGCTAACCACGTCATGATCCCTGCTCTGTACTACGCTCAGAAAGCAGATAAGAATCATGTTTGAACATGAGGCATATATGGTAGTGTTCTGTTCAAAATGAAGCTTAAATGAAGAAAAACACATACCTGAAAACTCACAGTCTCAACTCGATCCACTGAAAAGTGACCTTGTAACTTTATGTGTGAACCCAGACTCACCTGGCTGCTGTGACGTACGCCGGCTCAGTCCGCCTGAAGATGGACGTGGCCTCTGGTCCGCTTCCTGATCTGTACACTGCCTTCACCACCTGACTGAGCCAGGACTGGTGCATGCTGTCAATCATCCTGTCAGCCTCGTCAATGATCTGGGACGGAGGACGGGATGAAGACATTTTAAACAAAATACACAAATTGATGAGATGGCGCTATGGACAATGATGTTCTATCTGATTTGCTGTGTAAATACATTGGGTGAAGTTATCATCCAGCTGTTATGAACTCACCAGAAACCTGAGGTGTTCCAGACTGAAGCCGGAATTCTTGTTGATGTGATCGACCAGTCGACCAGGAGTGGCCACGACGATGTCTGCCAGACTGCGTCTCGTGCCACCTCTGGAAGAAAAATCAGTACAAAAATAAGACAAACCAAGAAATACCAAGCCCTGATCTGACCTGACAGTTATATTTCCTCGCTAAAACAGCTCCACATTTAAAGCTGGACCGTTGTGGTCCTGACCAGCTACTGAAGCTCTCACATGACTCTGAAGCCGTCCTCACCTGTGCTCTGAGAGTGACGCCTGCTCTGCAGCAAAGCTCTTCTGACCTGCCAGCATCACCACTTTCAGCGAGGTTCCCTCAGCGTAGGATGTGAACACTTTACAGACCTGGACAGGACAACATACTGTATCAGTCCCTGGAGTAAACACGACTGTAAGATGTGATCCGGACTTTCGTTCTAAAGATTCTGACCTGCTGAGCGAGTTCTTTGGTGGGCAACACAGCCAGAGCCCGGACTTCACACACCACCCGCTCCATCAGCACCTGGTGGGAGAGAACAGCGAGCTTGTCTACATGTTTGTTTCAGTCGTGCTTGTACAGATCGTACGCGTGTTTTTCTCAAAGGTTCTAGAAGAGATGGTGAGAGGCTCACCTGTATGACAGGTATGACAAATGCGAGAGTCTTGCCGCTGCCTGTTGGTGCAGACACGCAAATGTCTCTGGGTTTGTAACCGCCTCGTCCAATCAGCAGCCCCTGCTGTGCGCTCTCCAAGATGGCCGGGATGACCTCCACTTGTACTGTGAAGAGGTCACAGACGCTGTTCTTCACTACTTTGATTTCACTGGTGTTTACTCAGGAGGTGAGACCAAGTCATTGTTTGTTGCTAAGTTACAAGAAAGTCTCAAGTCTTTGCACTCAAGTCCACAGTCAAGACAGACAACTCAAGTCAAGTCCCAAGTCAAGACAGAAAAGTCCTGAATCAAGACCTACAGGTCCCACGTAAAGTCCCAAATCAAGACTGGCAAGTTAAAAGCCAAGTCCCAAGTCAACACAGTCAAGTCCTGAGTCAAGTCCAAAGTCAAGACAGGCAAGTCCCCAGTCAAGGCCCAAGTCCAGACTGGACAAGTCCAAAGTCAGGTCCCAAGTCAAGACAGGCAAGTCCTGATTCAAGTCCAAAATCAAGACAGGCAACTCCTGAGTCAGTTCCCAAGTCAAGATGGGCAAGTCCTGATTCAAATCCCAAGTCAAGACCGACGAGTCCAAAGTCAGGTCCCAAGTCAAGACAGGCAAGTCCTGAGTCAAGTCCAAAGCCAAGACGGGCAAGTCCCAAGTCAAGTTCCAGAGTCCAGACTTGCATGTTCAAGTCAAGTCCCAAGTCAAGGTGGGCGAGTCCTGATTCAAGTCCAAAATCAAGACGGGCAGCTCCCGAGTCAGTTCCCAAGTCAAGACGGGCAAGTCCTGATTCAAATCCAAAGTCAAGACTGACAAATCCCTAATCAAGTCCTAAGTCCAGACAGGCAAGTCCCAAATCAAGTCCCAAGTCAAGTCCTAAGTCAAGACAGGTAAGTCCTGAGTCAAGTCCCGAGTCGAGACAAACAAGTTAAGTCCTAATAAAAGACAGACATGTCACGAGTCAAGCTGCAAGTCAAGACAAACGTTTTTCAAACAAAAAATATTTCCACCCCCATGCCTACACCAAGACACACCACACTTGCAGCTTCTTCATCTTATGAGAAAGGACTTAACTTATATTACAATATGTGAACTATCAAATATATTAAGTGAAATAATACAGGCCTCTTCTAAATCACATAGAACTTTAGAAACCGCTGCTTAATACACAAATAAATCCAGTCTGCTGTGTCATCACCTGGAAAAAGGGTCTGTATTCCATTAGTTTGTAGTTTTTTCACCAGCTGAGCAGACATTCCTGGGACGTCGGAGATGGGAACCAGGTTGCTTTTAATGTCTCTGTGAATGACATCAGGCTGCGCAAGCCACTGAGGCAGGACTCTGTGGACCTGTGGACAGAAGAACACAGACACTGTGGATGAATACTGATGGCACTGGGTGATGAGCCCTGACCCTTCAGCACCATTAACTCATCCCTGTACCTTTTGGACAGGTTTGTTCTCAAATCCTCCCAGAACTGTGAACCCGTCCGGAGCGGAAGTCTTCTCTGTGGTCTGTTTGGGTGTGTTGTTTTCTGTGTCCGCTTCCTCTTCTTCTTCGTCTGCTCTTGTGTCCTCCTGTCCATCTCTTCCAGTCACATCAGTGTCTGCAAGAACATCAACTGAACCACCTAAAATCCAAAGACAGACAAACTGAATCAACTCAGGCAGTTTTTTGTTGACAGGTAATAAATAAATTCACAGACCACAGCAGTCAATGTAAACTCACTTGACGAGAATCTTCTTAAAAAGATAAATTAATGACTTATAGTGACCAGAGCAGGAATTCATTACTTTTCATCCCTAGTTTGAACTTTTAATCGATATTAATGATCATGATCATCACAGTATTGAGCAAATCTCCTGAGATTATAAATGTAACTATGACTTTTTAGTCCCAATATGCAGACTGATTTTTTTTTAAGATGGCCACATAACAACATTATATGGCCAAAAGTATGAGGACAACCTTGTCCACAAATTATAATGACTGATACTGGATTTTGGAGACCAGATACTGATATTTTAGAGCTTTAAAAGTCTCAGATGATGTTTTTTTTTAAACATAATATGAAAAAAACATGTTGATAAGGATCTTTAAATTTGGTTATAGCAGGGGTCTGCAACCTTTACTATCAAAAGAGGCATTTTTGGCCAAAAAGAAAAAAAAAAGTGTCTGGAGCCGCAAATATTAAATCCTCTCTTTTCCTCTGAGACATTTCTTTTTTTTGGATTTCGGCACCTATAGATACCTCATGGAGACTCGTAAATAACCATAGACATAGAATATGACACATATTTTAGTGGATGAAAAATATTACAACTTTTTTGTAAATGTGGTGTATAGGTTACACATTTTTACAGCTGGAGCTGTGAGAATCACTTTAGACTTACAACGATGATAAATAATAAATTCAAATGTTCACAAAAAGAACAGTCGTTCATGTCCATAGAATTTTTTGCCAAAGTCACAAGGAGCCATTGGAGAGTGGCAAAAGAGTCACAGTTTGCAGACCCCGGGGTTAAAGCAAGCAATTTAATTAGGATTAATGACGACTATAAACTGCAACTCAAATACAAAAAAAGATGACAAATGCATATTTTTACTGACACAACTATGTAAAAATGGGAAAATTCACCACTTTAATGTGGATGTCCAGTCAGTGTGGACGGTAAATGAGGTTAACTGAAGCAATGAATTCCTCAATGCTGCTATACTGACTAAGAAAACTGAGAATCCCTGTTCATGGAGCCGTGCAGCAGTGCCTGCATTTATATGTACATGTTCTGCATATAAATTGATGTTAAAATATGTCATATGCACAATGCTCTCTGTTACATTTATCAAAAATGTTGAATTTAAATTATTTGTATGGTTCTGCTCATTTTCTATGGCTTTATGACAATGCATGACAACTCTGTAACTACACATAATCATTTGATCCTTTGTATATGTAAAAACACTCACCAGTACGTCTTTAAATGAAGCAGTATGTGATGTGAGCAAGTTGGTACAAAGAACATTAATGTTGAAATGACCTCAAACATATTTTTGGCATTTTTGTACAACAATTTTTGCTGTTTATCAATCAACATACAAGCAGGTACCTAATTATCTGCAGTAA
The DNA here is from genome assembly GCA_027495735.1 of Lutjanus campechanus. NCBI lineage: Eukaryota > Metazoa > Chordata > Actinopteri > Lutjaniformes > Lutjanidae > Lutjanus > Lutjanus campechanus. The sequence continues at coordinate 6,778 of JAJHUR010120043.1, forward strand.
ACTAAACATGTGAGTGTACACAAGAACAAGAACATACCTGACTGATCCTTCTTCTTCTTCTCTTTCTTTTTTGCACCTTTCTTGTCCTTCTTCTTCTCTCTGACGGGTTCGTCATGGTCATCGGCGTCTGAGACAAACACTTCTGATTTCCTCTTCTTGTGCTGTTGAGGTTCTTCACTGCACTCCTTGTCAGCTTTTCTTTTCTTTTTGACCACCTGCTGTTCTGTCTGTTCTTCAGGTGGCTGTTGTCTCTGTTCTGTCAGAGTCTGTTTCTGCTTCTCTTTGGCCTTCTGCTGCAGTTTAGCCAGTAACGCCTGAGACCGAGACTCCTTTGAGACGCTCCCATCATCCTCCTCTCCAAGATATCTGTGAGCCACAAGATAGAAGTTAATATCAGGTTACAGATTCTTCAGTCCACATACTAACTGATGTTATTATTAGTGATGACTAGATGACAGGTAGTTGGTGATCATTTTAGATGCTTCAAACTGGGTTTGTACATGTTTATTACTTGCTGACACAATAATATCAGAGACCAGAGGTCAACAGAAAAGATGAAGACAGAGCGAGCAGGACAGCAGATGGAGATGCGTTGTTGGTAAATGTTTTTGAGTTTGTCTTGTTAGTGGAGGTGTAACAATATGTTGATGTGGATCGATATATCGATTCAATTTTCAATGATCCAATAGGAATGGTACAGAGTGAAAATATTGATTTATAGAGTCATCTTTAAGATTTACCTTTATTTTGAAAATCACATGGCATGTCTGTGTCCACAAATGTCTGGAAGACTTCAGTCATAAAATTGTTGAATCGTAATTAATCGTAATTTTTTTTTGCGAGTTGATATAAATGTAACTGTTTGTGTTCAATGGACACATGATATCATCTGATCTCGATCGCAGAACCCTGAATTAAATCAAAATCACATCATAGCAGACTTTGTGATATCAGCAAATATCGTATCGTTATCCAGAGAGTTGATACAATATCTTACCGTGATGAAACTTGTGATTTACACCACTAATTGTTAGTTTAAATCTATCAGTTCAAATGTTGTAATATCTAAACTAAACACGTTGCAGAATTGTTGTGTGTACTCAGATATCCTTTCAGTAATTAATATATTTGCTTTGTGTATTTAAACACTGTAAGAGTTAACTGTCTATGTACATGAAAGCTGATCTAGAAAAAAAAAAAACATTTAAAATGACAACTTTTTGATTCAAATATACTGTATAACATATGATTCAGAATCAGATATAAGGGTATAACTCCAAGGTCATGAAGTAATGTGACAATGTAACATAACTAAAAGAAGATGTATATAGAATGATGTCGTACAGAAAATCAGCCTACCTGTTCACAAGAAACAGAGACATTTGAACAGCAAGAATGAGACACCCGAACAAAGTTTCTGTATATTTTTCAGCTATTCCGCATTAGTTGGAATATTAAAACTGAATATAATTTCCTTCGTCCACATTCATAAACAGCTCTGTTTCTTTCTTAAGCACTGCACACGTTCAACTTCTATTAAACTACAGAAGTCACTACTTTCTCATGTGTTGCCATATCGTAGGCGCAGATTGATGACGCCACTCAAGCCAGTCGCATTTTTTCGTCACAAGTCGGGCGCGACCAAATTAAATTCATTGTTCGCTGCCAAAATGCAAGTAAAAACAAGCTAATTTCGCCGTCGGAAGCATTTACCTACATATACGCTATAAAATATATTGTTACAATTAATTTAGAATGAATAAATCACAGCTACTACTTAGCCCAAACGTCTTTTTCTCGGTCAGCCCATTGGATGTGTCCATGCGGTGACGTTAACCAATCAAAACAAAGTGGATGAAATTTTGAACACAGTTAAGGAGTCACTCCCAGTGCACAGGCAGCAGTACGTTAGGTTTTTTTTTTTTTTTATCTTAAAAACATGTATTATTTTGTGTGTTAATTTTATGTTTGGTGGGTGACTATCAAGAAGAAAATGGCGGAGGAGTCGGCTGTTAAAGTCTGTGTTCGAGTCCGTCCGCTTATTGCGAGGTAAGTTTGAGCCAGCAGCCAGTAACTAACGTTAAGTTAAGGTTAGCTATTAGTTAGGCGCTAACCTAACGTTAGCGTTGTTACAAGTTATTTGTCGTTAGCTAGATTTCCAAGCTAAAAGTCCCCTTTTCCAGCAAGTATTAACTTTCTATCCAGCGTTAAAAGTTACACGGTTTGCTTTACAGGGATAGAAAATGTACCTTTATTTACCCAATTAGCATTAATCTGACGTTAGAGCTGTGGAGTCCATGGCGGTAACGTTAACAATCTTGTGCATCTGTAAGACAGTAACAAAACAAGAAGATTTTGCAGCTTTTGCATTGTGTTACTAAGTGAAGGTTCACTGCTATAACGGACGTTAGGACGTACTTACAGTGCTGCTATGTTATAGGGACTCGAGATGGCGCCGTTTGGCATAGTTTATGCTTTTTATTGGTTATTAGGCATTAACCGAAGTAAGGCCCCCTTATTGTCTATTACGGCGCCGGTACATACAGCAGTTTACAAAACAAAGTATCTCTGGAGTTTCTAACAGTGTCCTTAACGCTCACAAATGAAGAACATCTGTTTTATTAGACTGTCCCACCTACTGTGTGTGAACCCACCCCAAATATTTCATCCAGGGCTGGGCAATATATCGATATTATATCGGTATCCTGTTATGAGACCACATATCGTGTTAGATTTTAGATATTATTATATTGTGATATGGCAGTATTGTCGTGGCTGCGTTACATTAAAGCGATGATGTCATTTTCTCAGCTTACCAGACTGTTTTAGCTGTTAAATTTGCCTTTACCTACTTAGTCATTATATGCACATTACTGATGATTATTTATTAAAAATCTCATTGTGTTAATATTTTGTGAAAGCATACATATTAATCTATACAATTTTGTGCAATATCATATGGTTTTGTGTAATAAAGTGCATACAAAACAATGGGAGACAAGTACAGAGGGACACATTAACAGCCAAAAGATCTTATGCAAGTAAGAAAAAGACAAATCAAAAAACAAAAAACAAAACAAAATGGGGAATACAAGATGTGCTCATACTGTGTTAAGTCTATACTCAAGTGAGGAGACCAACAACATTGTTACAGTTGTTCAGAGGGGAACATGATTGTCTTTCAAATTTTATGGCAATCTACATAGTAATAGTTGTTGAGACATGGCAGTTTGGATGTTCCAACCAGCAGACATCTTTATAACCATGCTGCAAGCATGGCTTAACAAATGTTTCATATTTACAATTACCAAGATTTCAATGAGTACTACGTGATTGGTCTGTCAAATGTAAGGCTTATCTCTCACAAAATTAGCAATTATGACTTCGTCCTTTATGTCTCTAATAAATTGCAACCTAACTTCCATTGTCTTTTCACGATGTATGTGAGAATCAACTCCTTAATTGGTGACATTATTGGACTTTTCACTACATAATAATCAGGGATGGTATTATGAATGAAAGGGATGTTTGATTTCTCCAAATATTACCTACCTTTGCTCATGAAGTTATCAGGACTGTTTTAGCAATTCAGGCACAAATTAACTCTCACAGGGCAACACTAAACTTTTTCTCTTGAATATGTTGTCGACAAAGTCTGCCAATGTTTCCACATGAGTCTTGAATGTGTGTCTTCATTACAGGGAAGAAAGTGCTGCGTCGGAGAATCCAGAACCCGTCCAGTTCTTTTGGAAAGCCGATAAGAAATCAATTCATCAGGTGGATGATGGGAATTCCACCAAGAGCTTTAGTTTTGGTATGTTTTGCTGCTTGTACAGGATTAAGAGATTTCTTTACTGGACTTGGTGTTTCCATTGAGATATGACTTTCCTCCTCTGTTATTCACAGACCGAGTGTTCACTGCTGAAGAAACAACCAATCATCTGTACCAGGACATTGCGAAGCCTCTGGTTGTTTCCACTGTTGAAGGATACAATGGTACGTCATGGAAACTGAATACAGTGAGACCTGGCTTGTGGCAACATGTTGTTATTTACATTAACTGTGGCGGTGTGGTGTTTATTTTTTGTATATATCTATTCTCTGTTTGGTCCGCAGGCACCATATTTGCTTATGGGCAGACTTCCTCTGGAAAGACTTTCACCATGATGGGCAGTGACCATATTCTAGGGGTGATACCTCTGGCTGTGGAAGATGTTTTCCAAACCATTAAAAGTGTAAGAATTGCATCACATATGTTTCAAATATTATTTGAAACATGCAGTAGTTTGTTGTGTGATCACTGTTTATTCTAAACAACAACCTCTGTTTTACCCAAAGTGTCCAAAGAAGGAGTTCCTTCTCAGGGTTTCTTACATGGAAATCTACAACGAGACTGTGACTGATCTGCTTGTTGACAGCTGGAAGAGAAAACCCCTGGAAGTCCGAGAGACAATCAATGTAAGTGGGCTATTTAGAAGTTAAAGGAATTTTGTATCCCTTATCAGATCTTTTAAAGTTTAGTTTTTTTTAGCAATTAGACGTAACTTAAGTTTAATTATTTATGAACAAAATCAAAAACATTTATTTTTTGTAAGTGTCTAAAAACTATTAGAAATTCCTTTTAATCCAAGAGTATTGTCATAAGTTTTTCTACACTTTCCTGATATTGGGTTTGCATATGTCTCCGTCTGTGATCCAGATCAACAACAGGTGAACTGAAACCTTTATAAATCCTTCCAGAGTCCTTTGGCAAAAACTGTGATTCTGCACCTTGCAGAACACAGGAGTTGCTGGTCTACCACTGCCTTGATCTGCAGCAAGTAATCCGAAGTAACGCGTTAAAACACCAAAGTCACACAATAACACAAACAAACTGATTAAAACAGTGGTAGACCAGCAGCTCCTCCACGCAGTCTTCAGAAATCATCTAAATAGCAGAATGAGCTGCTTTTGAATTATGTTTTCTAACAGAAATGTTGAATGTTTATTTTCGTTTAGATTTGTGTGAATTCTTAAATGTACTTAAAGAAGTTTTTTAACTGGTCATTAAACAGTCTCAGTTTAATACTGATGCCTCTATATGACCTACACAAGAAAATGGGACCAACGGAGAGAAAATTGGCTATTTCTGTATACTTTTACTTAGTGGCTGCCACTGGCTTGGATTCTCCTTGAAATCAGATGAAACAACCCTGTTTTCACATTTTCACAGACTAAGTTTCAGTGACTAGTACATCATTCAGTTAAAGAGAAGTAGCAGGTGATTTTTGATTTAGATAATTTTATCTTTGACGTTATCTTTTCTGCTTATTATGGAGGAAACACTACCACTTTTGGCCACAGGGGTCTCCAAAGTCAACACATTCTGGAAGTCTTGTAGTAGCTGTAATAAGACACTCCACTTTGATATCATATATGTGTTTTTACTATTTCAAACCAAATTACCAAGGGCTTTAAAAGATTAATATGATGTGCTGTTACGGATAAAAAGAAAAATTCCTCTGTAATTGCTTGGGATGGGAAACTACACTTTTTCAGTATACAGGGGTCAGTGAAGTGTGAAATTATATAATAGGATTGATGGACGAACTGAATGCCAGAAAGCCATAAGCATTGTGTCTTTATAATTACCGTGTGCAGAAAAACATCTATGTGGCTGACCTGACGGAGGAACTGGTTACGTCTCCTGCACAAGCCCTGGCTTGGATTCGGAAAGGAGAAAGTAAGATCTGAGGTTATTACTGAAGATGAGAATCATCCTTACACGCTGTGCATTGCAGACTGTGTGTAACAACAACAATGTGTTTCTGCCTCTGTAGAGAACCGTCACTATGGAAAGACAAAAATGAACCAGAGGAGCAGCCGCTCACACACCATTTTCAGAATGGTAAGCAACACCAACAACACACAGTAACATGTTGGATTCTGGGGAAATGTGGATTTCTAATGATTTAGTTTTCTTTAGATCCTGGAAAGCCGAGAAAGGAGTGACCCAGTAACAGGTGAAAGTGCTGATGGAGCCATTATTGTGTCTCATTTGGTAAGCTAGCTCTTTTTTTAATTTTTATTATTGGCTTGTTTTTTCTTTCTTTTTTCTGTTTCCTTTGCTTTTTATCTTCTCTGTATCATTGTTTATATTGTGATTATTTGGTCACTTTTAATATTGCTTCATCCTGCAGAATTTAGTTGATCTGGCTGGATCTGAGAGAGCAAGCCAAACTGGAGCTGAGGGTAAGGTGGAGACTGTTTAGATTGAAGTCGCATGAAATACGTTCTAGGACCAATATTACATTGAGCGCACACTACATTAATCCATCTTTTATTTTTATATATATCCTAGGCACACGTTTCAAAGAAGGTTGCAATATCAATCGCAGCCTGTTCACACTTGGACAAGTGATCAAGAAACTGACAGATGAAGGCCAGAAGTGAGTAAATGGAGCATGAAATGAGACTTTACGTGCTGTAAAGTAAAGAGAAAGAACATAATAACAGTTTTGAACATTAATTCATGTTGCTGACACTTGCTAAATATCACTCTCTCTCTTCAGGGGTTTCACCAACTACAGAGACAGTAAGCTAACCCGCATCCTGCAGAACTCCTTGGGCGGAAACGCCAAAACAGTCATCATCTGCACCATCACTCCTGTCACTCTGGATGAGACGCTCAGCACTCTGCAGGTTGGTGGAACATGCACATTTCTGTCCTGGACACCATGTAATACCTCTACCTTGATATTTTAATATTCAGTTAATACATTTTTCTTTGGTTTGTTTCTTTCTCCTGTATGTTTTTATGCAAGATGAAACACTGTAGCTTTGCAGTTAAATGTGTGGGTTAACCGTCCTTCCAGAAAGTGCAGTTATATGAGAGTTCAAAACCTGCAGAATTAAAGCGAACATTAGACTTAGAAATCAAAGCAGATGATGTTTCACAAACTGTCTCTTTCTTTTAGTTTGCCAGCACTGCAAAGAAGATGAAGAACGACCCTCATGTGACAGAGGTGTCAGATGACGGTGCTTTGCTCAAAAGGTATCGCAATGAAATCGTAGACCTCAAGCGACGGCTTCAGGAGGCAAGTGTCATCACTTTCTTTCTTTTTTTTTTTCGTGTTGTGTTTGGCCTGCGATCAGCCCGACAGCAGCACTCTCCCCCCACTGACGTGTGTATGACCTCCCCACAGGTTTCTTCAGTCACACAGACCACAGCGACGGAGAAGGAGGTTCTCTCTCAGCTGCTCCAAGAAAAGGACCAGCTCCAGAGAGAACAACAGGACAGGATCAAAAACTTGACCAAACTGCTCGTCACCAGCTCAAACCTGGTTCCTGTTCGAAAGGTACATGTGACACAAAATCAAGCTGTAGTTAGGGTACAGCTTTCTCTACATTATCATAGTCATAATGACTCATGTTCTGGTTTTTAAGATGCCAAAACGAAGGGTCACGTGGGGAGGAAAGATGCTCAGACTTGCCCGTCCATCTACCTGTGGTGGTGGTCCATCTGACCTCAGTTTTGCAGGAAAGAGGAAAGCAGACCGCTCCTGTCTGATGGAGATGGGTGAAGGTACGGAGGAACACATAAAATAGATCCATTAAAATCCATATTCGGCTTATAATTCCCATCTGATAATCTGTTAAAATCATACATGACACATTTTACAGAGGATGATGACTTTGACTCTCACTGGGAGATTCCTGATGAGCCATCAGATGAGATGGAGATGAGTCAGACCTCTGTGACTATTAGAAGCTTCGGGGACAGGTGAGTGTCTTTCTATTAAGAATTATGGTAGTTGTCACCTTGACTTCAATACTGGTTCCTGAACAAAACTTTTTTCGTTACCAGTTGGTTTATTTAATTCTTTAACAAACAGAAAAATACATTCCACATTATGGTACAATGACTCTCTTCAAAGGAGGAAACTTTGAAAAAAGAGTTGAAGTTCAGTACCCAGCCCTAGTTTCTGCTTATACCGATACTTTGGCTGTACCTGACACCCAGAATTTCGGCAGTTGAATCAGATTCAGCTGTTCAGTACGCATATCGACAATTTTCAGTTCGATGCGCCACACTAACCTCCTATATCAGCCTACATGAGTATGCTGTAAGACTCACATTTTAATGCCTTTTTTGTCATCTGTGATGTGAAAACATCAGATTTCCAAACAGTCAGAGAAGGGAAAAGTGTCGTTCTGCGCATAGTTCAGGTATAAGATCCCAGTGCACTATAGTTTTGTGGTGATTTAGAGACTTGGTTTGTAAACTTCACAGCCTGTTGCATTGCTCTGTCTACAATGATGCAGCTAAAACAAACAAACAAAAAAAAACAAGAGCTGAAACTTACCAACCACTCTTCACTCTCTCTCATCAGTTAGTGCATGTTGTCACACGTTTTTTTTTAACTGCGTTGCTAATATAAAACTATAAGTATGACAACCTTATTTATAATTCACTGTGCACTTTTGTAAGCCTCTGTCTGTTTTATGCTGTTACTGTAATGCACACTGCCTGACAAAGAAAGAAACAAACTGTGACTGCTCGACTTGAAGAATCTCAGTCAACTGAGGGGTCTCCAGCCTTAACTGATACCAATTCAATACTGTCTTTTCCCTCTCTTTAGAAACTAAGTTGTCAATAAATGTGTAAATATACACTTTGCTTAATCCAGCCATCTAAAAAACGTCATGCTCAAACTGTGAAAACATTATTCTATTCTCATGGAAGAAGAAATGTGTGAACAGGTCTGTGTATGACCCCCAGTGTAGTGTAGACAGCACTGGGTGCAGGCATAGCCCTCATATCTCGCCTCATGGTAAGCATCTTCACCCTATTGAGCCTGAAATGGTGCCTTCATTTCTGCAGTTCGTTCTGTGCCATTTCATTATGTGGCTTATATTATTATTATATATATATATATTATTCACTTTACATTTATGCTGTATACTCTTGTTAACCCAAGCTAAAGCCTGAAGCTACTGTATGTGTCACAAAACTGATCTTTTGATGTTTTCAGGTAATTGTTGAGTACATTATTGATCTATACTTTATCTTTTTCTAGTCCCAAAGACTTTATGTCTCCAGACCGGTTGTGTGAGCTTTCGGCCAAAGTGTCCAACCTTGAGAGGCAGCTGGAAATGGAGACTCAACAGAAAGAGCAGGCCATGACAAAGGTAGAAACATTAGATGGCAGAGTGGCAGAGCTGGAGCTGCAGCTGCAGACTGAGGCCCAGCAAAAGCACGAGTCCCTGGAGAAAATTCAGACGATGGAACAGAGGGCAGCCGAGCTGGAGCTGCAGCTGCAGACGGAGGCCCTGGAGAAAATGCAGACGACGGAACAGAGAGCAGCCAAGCTAGAACAGGTGGAGATGCTGGAGTTAAGAGTGGCAGACCTGGAGAGACAGCTGGAAGAGGGGAGCCGCATTCACAGTGAAACCGAACAGGTGTGCTGTGTTTTATATACCTGTTTTCTCGCCTTAAAGTAGGAGGAGAAATCCTCAAATCCACACACTTTAGAGAACACACATGATTACATCTGATTACTCTAATATGCCCTCCTTCTAAATCTGACAGTGTCCTTAGAGTGTGTTTGGAGGATTGACCTGCTCCTTTAATAATAATAACAACACATGAGCAACCTTTTGCTTACAGTTGAGTCTTTCTGATCTGATTTGGTTGTGTTTGCTGGTTTTAGTATTAATCTTGATTTGTTGTTTTCCAGCTGAGAAGAGAGTTTGCAGAGACCATCCAGCTGTGTGAAACTCTGGCTTCAGAGAAGGTAATGCCAGTTGGAGTGCCGATACTGTGATTCACCTCACATTTCAGTAGCTTGTTTTGCACATGAAAACAGGAACTCTGGTCGAGCCACCACCCCAAAATATTTTGACAACCTGAGAATGAGAGTCAAGGATCTAATATCTTTCTCCAGAATCGCTTGTAGCGGCTTTAAACTGATGACAGTGTATGTTTGTAGGACATGGTGGTTGGTGAGCGAGACTATCTGAAAGAGGAGCTGGGGATGTTCATCGAGCAGATGCAAACTCTGGAGAAGGAGAACGCTGCTCTGGCTCAGGAGCTGGGGGAGAAGAGAGAGATGGATGAATTCAAGTCTCTTGAGGAGGAGTTCAGGAAAGAGCACGAGGTAAAGTTACTCATTAGTTTCCATTCAGGCTCCACTTGTAGTACTTAAGTCTCAGGACAGTAGAAGTAGATGTATTGGATTTGGCTCTGTGTGTTGCTGTTTTCCATGTTTAAATAATTTTTTGGGGGGGTATTTATTTGCTTATGCTGTCCATTTTGTTTGTGTGGTCTTGCAGAACGAGCTGCAAAATGAAATCTCAAACTTGAAGAAGGCCGTTGAATCCTCTGAACTCCAGTGTCGGGAGCTAGAGGTAAGATGACCTGCTGTCGATTTCCTCATCAGGTTTTTAAACCTGAAAGTGTTTCTAAAGTTTAGACTTTTGTTGTTTGTGTGTGAGATAGAAGTGTCAGTTACAGTAGTCACACGAAACATACTTCATCTGAATTGAATCTTCTAGACATTTCATGCATCAGTGTTTACTGCTGAATTTTACAATCTTTAAGTCCAAATCCACTTTTTGCTGACATTACTTACAGTATCTCTGGCCATGTACTACATTGCTAAAAAGAAATATGTACAACATATTGGGGAAAAGGGGGTGGATTCTGAAATAGAAGTTGTTTACTATTCCTATAATTATCCATACCACTGTAGCAGTTATTTTAAATGTTATTTATGTTTGTTTTTTCTAGAACAAACTTGAAACTCTGTCTGAGGAGCTGAAGAAGAAAAGTGACTTTGCAGAGGAACTTCAGAATATGGTATGTTTGGGTATTTTTTAATTGATCTTATTCTTCATTGTTCAGTTCTTCAGTTGCATTCTGATCACCTATTAAAACCATAACGGTACAACAAAGGACACGCCATCAAAGGATCAGCAGATGTTACAGTTTCTCAGGCAAGCTGTGTGCACTAGTGAACTAAGGGCCCAGATGATAAATAGCAGGGACCTTTGGGTCAAATGTCTGCAGTGTAATACGGGAAAATTGATTGATTTTTTTTTTTTTAAAGTAGGAAAAAAATCCTAGCATGTGAATTTAAAGCAGGATGTACAATATTTACAATGTAAGTATAATATTAGTATTAAGCATACACTATACTATGTTAATGGTTTGCATGTGAGATGTTTAGGAGGTTAAGTTGAAGCATTTAATGTGGTTGAAGTATAAGAGCTGAAAGCAGTTGAAATCAGTGGAGGTGATTAAATAATTGAGCAAGTGACCTGATGTCATTAAGCAGGATAATTTTGTTATTTTGCCTCCCTGCAGAGCGGAAAGGACTTGGTGCAGGAGGTGGCAAAGCTTCGTCGCTCTCTGGATGACGCTGAGGGGGTCAGCAGAGACACAAAGAAGGAATGGGCTTTCCTGCGCAGTCAAAACATCGCTCTGACAGAGACGAATGTAAGTGGAATTAACACCCACAAACAGTCCAACAATCGCATCAAGTTTTAATTTAACAAATAACATCTGTAATAAGTTAAAAGCAGCCTGTAAGGAATCTAGAGCTAGTTTTAAAAATGTTGCTACAGTATAAATAATTGTATCCTCTGCATAAAAGTGTGTCTTTTGCATAAGCGAAAATAAAATTGGTCCCAATACAGATCCCAGAGGAACACCCATCTTTACCCGTGAATGGTCTGCTTTGCAATCTCACCACACGTGAACTGAACCAATGATAGCTTTCATACCAGCATAAAAGAACTGAAGCCAATGGGCAAATCTACCAGAGTTGGTTTGAACAGACAGAGGTGGCCAAATTAGTTTGAAGTAAAATAGTGATGCATGATGATCTGCTGTGCGTTTCCATGTGTTTGTTGTCAATTTTATGATTTTGAAATGTCTTAACCAGTGACACCAAGACAGATATCTGTGTCCTTTTTATTTAGTGTTTGTTGTCACGGTCTCTTCTCCAGGTGAGTCTGAGTGCCAACCATGAAAAGATGGAATCTGAGGTGAACAGCCTCCGCTTTCAACTCGAGACCGAGAAGTCACGCTTCAGAAAGATGCAGAGCGACCTCCAAAAAGAGCTGAATGTTGCGTTTGAGGAGAACACCAAGCTCACCACTCTGCTGGACGGAAAAGTCCCAAAAAGTAGGTTAAAAGTCAGTGTGTTCATATCATGAAACCCTGCATGCATTTAGTCTGAACAGTCAGGTGGGTCAGGTCAGTTGTAAGATGTTCTCTGTCTTCAGATCTGATCGACAGCGTGGAACTTGAGAGGACAGTCGCTAACCTGAATAAAGACCTGACAGCATCTCGTGAGGCAGAGGGAGCCCTCAGAGCTCAGGTGGAGGAGCTGTCTTCATTCCAGGATCTTCCAGATAAGGTGGACAATCTGATGAAGCAGGTCAGTCCTCCAGACATCTCCTCAGGACAGTGTCAGATTGAGATGGAGAGACAGTAATCAGACGTAGTCATGTGTTGTCATTCTGTTTGTCTCAGGTGTGTGAGCTGACTGAGGAGCTGAGTGCCGCCCAGACTCACAGGGACAGCCTGCTCTCAACCCAAGCTCAGTGTCAGGAGGAGGCTCAGCAGCTCAGAGACTCTCTGCAGACGTCCCAGGAGGAGATTGTGAAAATCCAAGCAGACTTGAGTGCTGCTGCGCTGAGGGAGGAGGAGCTGAGGCAGCAGTGTGCTGATGTAACACAACAGCTGGATTCACTTCGCTCAGACCTGGAGTACTCTGATGCTGAGAAGAATCAGCTCATGGCTGCCACTGAAGAGATGGGCTTGAAAGTAAGATATGGAATATACATATATACATACAGTTGTTTTTTGATCTGTCATAGCTTTGATATTATGGAATCTTTTAGGTTTTTATCGATAATCTGCGGTCAGCAGAAAAATATCCCTGATGATTTTACTTCTGCCTTCATCTGCCATAAAAGGATTATTTGAACGATTGTATGATTGATTGTAATTATTGAATGATTGATTATCTGTGGTTGTATGAGGTATTTATCCATAGTCAGTTTATAACCTATAGTAGACTGGTTGATGTGCCCCCAGTTTGGTTTGGAGAGTACTGCAAAAGACACCTAAAAAGAATTCTATAAATTTAAATGAACGCTATACTTAAAATATTTTCATCACTTTATCCTGCCATCAGGCAGCCTTTTCCGACATGAAACCACCATTATATAAGCCAGATATCACTCCTTTTTCCTTTTGTCATTTTGCATTGCAGAGCATGGAGTTGGTTTACTGTTGCCTTGATCTGCCTTGTTAGTTTGTTCATGTTATTGTGTGACTTTGATATTTTTAAAGAGATCTGGATCTGGACTCTGTATTGGACGATTTCTGATATCCAAGGACTGGGGTAGAGATCAGGGCCAAAAATCCTTGATCAGGACATCTCTATCACATAGTCATGCTAATGTTTTTATTTTAGCTGCAGGAGAGCAGAGAACACAAAGCATCACTGGAGGACAAACTGAATGAAATGCAGCAGCTGATGAAGGATTTGGAGGAGAAGCTTGCTGACAGTGAAGTTTCCAGAGCCACAGAGGAGGAGATCAGCAAAGAACTTCAAGAACAGGTGTGATATTGATGATGCTTTGATTATATACATATATGTGTGTAAAGACATGACTTGATTTGTCATTAGGAACTTGACATTCCTTGTCAAATTCTTATATTGAAAACTAAATCAGTGAAGAAGTAATATCATGAATGTAATGAAGTGATTTTCTATTTGGATAATTGTAGCTGAATCAGATCACTGAAGACCTTCAGTCTGTGCGAGCTGAGAAAGAGACTCTCCTGACGTCTGCTGCTCAGAGTTCTACAGAGGAGATGGAGAAGCTGCTCTCTACAGTTTCATCTGTCACTGCAGAGAGAGACCAGCTCAAGACGGACCTGCAGGAAAATGTGCAGATGGTGAGTGACTGCATTCCCTTTTTATAAATGTTAATTAAGGATGTAACGATACCAAAACTCAAGGTATGGTAAGTCCATGATACACATTCATTGTAATATTACAAAGCAAAGAAATATGACTTGAGAGAATGTCTTTTATTATAGAATAAATCTGAAGTGTTTTTCCTTTTAACTTTTGACTAACTAAGCGCTTCTGCTTTATTTCTTTAATAAGCAGCAGCCTCATCCTTAACATGTGGAAAAAATATGTACAGTTGCAAAACAAAAGCAATGCAGCAGTGAGCAGCGGTCCTTTTTATAGAATAAAATTAAATAATTAACCATGTAATATCATGGTAGATATTGTCACAGTCTGATAAGATAATCTAGCACTGTTAATATTTCAAATCTGTTCATGTTGGACAACCAACACTCTCATCCTCTCTCATGACTACTTCGATTAATTTTGAGATGTCTCAAATATTTTGTCCTCAAATGTCAAAATATTTCTGTCGTTCTGTTTAGTTTCCTGAAAGCTGAAGTGTTCATTTTCTAGCTCACACTCCTTGTTCCATATCATGTCTTTCCGCTTTGTTATTGTGTGTTTTTCTAGCTAAACCAGCTGTTTCGTGTGTCTGTACAAAATTTCTGCTCTGATGTTTTTTGCTTAATAATATGTTTGTTTATTTTTAGGCTGCAGAGACACAAGTTCTTCTCCAATCTCTTCAAGACGAGCTCCAGGAGCAGAGGCAGAAGAACTCAGATCTGGTGCAACTTGCTGAGCAGAAGGACTCAGATGTGAGTGTAATATCAGTGGAGCAGTTTTTTATTCAACTATTCTTTCATTGTCAGTATTGGGACTGATTGCTGGAAATGTTTTGGACAGATGCAGAGTCTGTCACAGGAGCTTCAGTGTGCGCTGGCTGGGAAAGAGACTCTCCTGACAGCTGGTGTTCAGAGCTCTGCAGAGGAGGTGGAGAAACTGCTCTCCACTGTGGCTTCTGTCACCCAAGAGAGAGACCAGCTCAAGATGGACATGCAGGAGAATGTGGAGATGGTGAGTCACCAAGCCACTGCGTTGTCAGTCCAGATAGTAAAATCCATTCATTTACATCAACTGTGTTTGTTTTTGTCTCTGAGCGTCAAGATAAAATGATTTTTGTTTTACTAAACAGATGATTGAGAATCAGGAGGAGCTGAGGACAGCCCTGGAGAAGAATCGTGAACAAAAGCAGCGGATCAAAGAGCTGGAGGCCACACAAATGTCCAAACAGGATGGTCCCCCCAGCGAGACACCTGCACAGCAAGAGGAGCTGCAAGCACATGTAAGAGTTTCATGATAAATTAGGAAAACAAAAATATAAAAGATGTCCTCTGTAAATAAATCCTGATAACGAGTGGTCTCAATTGAACAGATGAAGACTCTGACAGAGGAGCTTGAGAGTGCACGAGCAGAGAGGGACGCTCTGTTGTTTGAGAGGGAGACCAGCTGTCAGACTTTCAAAGAGGAGATGGAGAAGCTGCTGTGCAGAGTGACGTCCCTCAGTGAGGAGAGAGATCAGCTGCAGGAGACACTGGAGGGACTGAGACAGGAGAAGCAGCAGCTCAGAGCAGAACTGGAGGACAGGATGGAGATGGTATGCTGCTGTTGTTTCTTGTTGGTGGTTTCCTGTCTATTGGAAAAAAGAAAAGGGAAAAAGATGTGATGTGTTTTCTGTCACAGGTTGCACAAGCCCACAGTGAGTTTATCCAGCCAGAACTGCTGCCCTCAGAACTGCAAGCAACACATGAAGAGAAAGTAACTCAACTTCAGCAAGAGGTAACAGCAGTCAAGTTCTTATTGTCAACAAAACAGATCACATGAAAAGACCCAAATCAGTAACAAATGTGTCCTAACAAATATTGTGTTTGTAACAAAGCCATCCTGCTGCCAGAAACACTCACTAGAACACCAAATGTAGATTAATTTGCCACTGTAAACAGTCCCCAACAAATACAATGCTTCCTGTTTGACTAATGTATGTTGAAAATTGAAATTGCTAAGTGTGTTGTTGTTGTTGTTAGTTTTTTTTTAGTTTTTTTTTTTAATGAAACTAAAATGAAGTTGTGTGCCAGCTGTTTTATTTTCTTACAAGATTTTAAGTAGGCTAGATGATTGGCTTCACTGTATTCCATCCATAAAAAAATAATGGATAAATGACAGCTTTATCCTTCAAACTGCTTGATTGAAAATATTTGAATTATGGAATTTGGCCATTTTCCTCCCCAGATAGAGCAACTCCAGGGTACTCTACAGGCCGTCAGTGAGCAGAAGAGCCAGTTGGAAGCTGAACTGCAGCGTAATATGGAGATGGTGAGGCCGGGGAAGTTATTTTTGGTCAAACCGACCTCTAAAGTTTGGGGATTTCAGCATGATCACACTGCCAGTGACCTTCAATGGCTTACGCTCAGAAATAGTCTCTAAATTTTTCTCTTGTATGGATGACTGTGAAATTTCTAACGTTTTCCACTAATCTTTAGGCCACAGAGACTCAGAGTCATCTACAGTCACTTCAACTGCAGCTCCAAGAGCAGAATCAAAGGAACATTGATCTGGAGACACTGAGCCAAGAGAGGCAAGCTCAGCTAGAACAACAGGTTTGTTTGCAATAGATTTTACAAAAGCAGCACATTTAGAGGTGTTTTTTTTTGCAGAAGTACTTTAGCCCCTTTGATGCTCTATTGAACTATAAAGTTTTCTCTTCTTTTAGGCTGCAGAGACTCCGGGTCTTCTACATTCTCTACAAGAGGAGCTCCAAGAGCAGAAGCAGAAGAGCTCAGATCATCTGAAACTCTGTGAGCAGAAGGAATCCGACTTAGAGCAACAGGTGAGTTTACATGTTGATGAAGGACATGTTTAAAACTGATCCTTTGCTGTCGGTGTTCTGACTGCTGGTTGTCAATCTGCCCATTTAAACAGACAAAGACTTTAACCGATCAGCTTCAGAGTGCACGAGCAGAACGGGACGCCCTCTTGTTTGAGAAGGAGAGCGGCTGTCAGAGCTCCACAGAGGAGACGGAGAAGCTGCTGTGCAGAGTGGCGTCTCTCAGTGAGGAGAGAGATCAGCTGCAGGAGACACTGGACGGACTGAGACAGGAGAAGCAGCAGCTCAGAGAAGAGCTGGAGGACAGGATGGAGATGGTAAAAACTGTAAATTGAGATGCTATTTATCCTGGGTACGACAATTAAGTGAAATGAATATTGTGCAAAATCTATAAACGGTTCAAGATTTACAGACGAAGAGCAAAAGGCCAGTTGCAAAGTTGCATTCAAACAGGAGATTGGCTTTAATTCAACAGCAAGCTAACAATTATGCTCCTATTCAATTCAAATATCAAAACATTAGAATAAACACTGTTTTCTGATTAATTCTCTGCAGTTCTGTCTTTAAAATCAAACTTAATTTATCATGAGAAATACCAGGTGTCCATGGAAAAGATTGATTTATTCCCATTTTGAAATCACATTGTTCCCTCATGTTTTATCTCTCTTCAGTGTTGATTTTGACCCCATATTTTAATTTAGTTTTATTCCTAGACTTTTGACAAAAATAATTAAAATGTAATTATCTGAATCATTTTAGTTTTAGTCTAGTTTGACTCGATTAAAGAGAATAAAATTTGAGATGAAAATCTTTGGGTTCAATCTAACGGGTTCGTTTAAAGTAATGCATTATTTAATTTTTTAAATAGAATTTCCAAACTCATTTTACTATATACTCCTGGAGGAAACATCCATTCCCCATTAAAATGAACACTGTGTCTCTGTTGTTCAGATGCAGTGTGAGTTCCAGCAGCAGCTCAGCTCTGAGCCGCAGTCGCTGAAAGAAGAGCAGGAGGCTCAGCGACTTCTGCAGGTTAGATCATGTCGCTCACTTCTTCTAATCAGTTTATATTGTTACTCGTGAATTCAGCAAAGCAGACAAAGATAACATTTGACTCAGACCACTGAAAATATTAATGTATCTCTGCATGGTGCTTCAGATCCAACAGCTGGAGGAGCAACTGGAGAAAACGAAGGAGGAGTTGAGCCAGATGAAGTCTGACCTTCAAGAAAATGTAGAACTGGTGAGTTCCTTTTCTTCTCTCTCTTTCTTTTCCATCACTATACATTTAGGCTTTTGAGACTTTGTTTGGAAAAAATCTTCACCTGTATATATCTTGTAATATCTTTCAGATGATTGAGAACCAGGAGGAGCTGAGAGTGTCTCAGGAGAAGATCAGAGCTCTAGAAGATGAGGTCGACTTGCTGAGGAGTCAAAAGGCAGAACTGGAGGCCCGACCGAGCAACGAGACTGATGCAGAGAGTACCGTCCAGTCACAGGAGCTCCAAAACCAGGCAGGACTACATTTTATTCACAGAAGGAACCAGCTGTCTAATGCTCTTGAATAGAACAACTGACACATCTTTAAATAAATCGATTACTTTTTAAACTTGTGATCAATTTTGGACAGATTTTTAAAAACTTTGCTGTTATATTCATTGTACGTGTAAATATTTCTGATTCTGATTGCCAATAATTTCCATTACAATCATGTCTCCATTCTTTGCTGACAGATTGAGAGGCTGACTGCAGAGCTTGAGAGCGTGCGAACAGACAGAGACAGTCTGCTGTCTGAGAGGACGGCCCACGCTCAAACTAACAGTGAGGAGACGGAGAAGCTGCTGTGCAGAGTGACGTCTCTCAGTGAGGAGAGAGATCAGCTGCAGGAGACACTGGACAGACTGAGACAGGAGAAGCAGCAGCTCAGAGAAGAGCTGGAGGACAGGATGGAGACACTACAGACTGAGGTTTGTGTCAGATAGCTTTACTTCTCTCAAATAGCATCCATCGTAGGCCTGAACGCATAATAGAAATTGTAATAGAATATTTGTATTATAAACAGTTTAAAGTGCAGCTGGAGTTAAAGAGACACTTGAAACATCATTTAACTTCTTCCTACCTCATAGATGGGCACTTTGACTGAAAAGCTACAGAACACTGAAGCAGAGAGAGACATTCTGCGGTCAGAGAAGGAGAGCGGCTGTCAGAGCTCCACGGACGAGATGGAGAAGCTGCTGTGCAGAGTGACGTCTCTCAGTGAGGAGCGAGATCAGCTGCAGGAGACACTGGACGGACTGAGACAGGAGAAGCAGCAGCTCAGAACAGAGCTGGAGGACAGGATGGAAGCACTACAGACTGAGGTTTGTGACGAGTCATGCTGCCTTCGTCTGCGTACTAACTAGCGCTAACTAGTTTCAGCAAATACCTGTTTGTCGAACTTTTTAACATTGCATAGGATTACCCTATATAGCTACACACAGTTCACACAGGAGGCAGGTTTATTCCTAATATAATGTATTATAATTTATTGTTTTTGTAAATCATGGATCAGCAATAGGCTGATATTGAAACCAAAATATTACAGGAAAAACAAAACTTATGCATTCTGGCGATCTCATAGTTTACATATTGTCATTTGAAATTTTCTAGTGGGTTGATAGTTTTTAAATTAATTTATTCTATTTTTTAAAAACTGACTCTGAGTTAAGCTATTACAATAAGCATCAGAAAGAGTTTCTAGCACAGATATATCAGTATCTGCCATTCATGTACTACAATTTTTTTTTTACTTGTTGAAAATATAAACACAAGGTATGTTTGAGGCCATGTAGAAAGAATGTCTTCTTTACAGAGTTTGTTCATCACAGATTATTTTTACACTGTGAAATGTCCCACTTAGTACAAATCTTGGTCACATTTCTTTTAAAGTACAATAAGTAGGATTTGACAGTTGATTGCTGAGTCTCAGGATAACAATGTTATGGTTTTATAAATCATCCTAAACGTCATACATCAAAAGATTTGATGTATTGTGGCTCCAAGCAGTGATGGTGCATCATAGTTAAACCCATGAGTATGATACATTTTTGCACTCTGGTGGGACTCGTGATAATTTCCACTTTTGCTTGGGTTTCTTTCCCATGTGCTGTGCGTTTGGACTGTTTTGCAAATATTTGAAGGGTACAAATGAATAATATACTGTCTTAATCTGCTTCAACAGGTAGCACAGCTGAGTACGTCTCTGCAGACTGTGACGGAGCAGAAGAGGCAGCTGGAAGATGATCTGCAGCGGAACATGAACATGGTGAGGCAACTAGTCATTATACGGTCCAACTTAGCTGGATTCATACAATTCTTGGTAGTTTTGTAACTGTTGGATATTCTTTTTGTTTTTCCCCATTGGCTTATTTTCCTATTTAGTCTGCTTCTGACATGTTTGTATATTTGTCTGATAAAAGGCTTCGACAACACAAGATCTTCTGAGGTCAGTCCAAGAGGAGCTGTGTGAACAGAAGCAGATCAACTCTGATCTGGAGAAAAAGAGTCAAGAAAATGAATGCTCTTTAGATCAACAGGTTAGTGTCCAACACTTTGTTTTGTTATCTGTGGACAGACTTGTACGTAAAGCTTGCTTTCAGAGTAGGATGATGCCTCTAACTGTTCCCTTCATCACAGATGAGGACTGTAACCGAGGAACTGGAGACCATCAAAGCAGAGAGAGACAGTCTGCTGTCTGAGAAAGAACAGATGAAGACTCTGACTGAGGATCTTGAGAGCGTGCGAGCAGAGAGAGACACTCTGCTGTCTGAGACGACAGTCCACACTCAGACTCACAGTGAGGAGATGGAGAAGCTGCTGTGCAGAGTGACGTCTCTCAGTGAGGAGAGAGATCAGCTGCAGGAGACACTGGACGGACTGAGACAGGAGAAGCAGCAGCTCAGAGCAGAGCTGGAGGACAGGATGGAGACACTACAGACTGAGGTTTGTGTCATATATACAGCTGCAATGATATGGTAAAAAATCAAATTAGTTACATTTTGGCAGATATTGTGATATGATTCACAATTAGTGGGAAATCATTTT
This sequence comes from Lutjanus campechanus, assembly GCA_027495735.1. NCBI lineage: Eukaryota > Metazoa > Chordata > Actinopteri > Lutjaniformes > Lutjanidae > Lutjanus > Lutjanus campechanus. The sequence goes on from JAJHUR010120043.1 coordinate 27,661, forward strand.
TATATAAGTTTTCATTTTAACAGAAAAAAAAAGATGTGGTCTGTACCAAACAATCATGTTTTCTTACATCTGGAGAACAACATCTGTAGGCCAGAAAATCTCTGCAAACACCACAGTACTTCATTTTAATGTTGTTTTGTCACACATTTAAACAATAGAAGCAGTTGAAACAATAAAAAGTCAACATCACACTAAACCTAGTCTAGAAAAATGGGTTTTAAGAATTAATTTAAAAGATGTTACTTTATCTAAATCACAGAAGCTGCATTTTTTTGATATTGTGCTCGGCCATATTGCAATTTTTAGAATTTTTTGATTAATTGTGCAGCCCTAGTGAGATAGATTTACATCTATCAAATAGCACCCGTTGTAGCGCTGCACTGACTTTTCTGTACCCCATATAGCACTTTTAATGGAATATTTCTATTATAAACGGCTTAAAGTGCAGTTAAAGTTTAAGATACTTAAATTATCCTTGAAACTACTCGGTGCCTCACAGATGGGGACTCTGACTGAAAAACTACAGAACACTGAAGCACAGAGAGACATTCTGCTCTCAGAGAAGGAGGCCTGCCGGCAGACGTCCACAGAGGAGATGGAGAAGCTGCTGTGCAGAGTGACGTCTCTCGGCGAGGAAAGAGATCAGCTGCAGGAGACACTGGACGGACTGAGACAGGAGACGCAGCAGCTCAGAGCGGAGCTGGAGGACAGGATCGAGATGGTGCGTTTGTGCAGAGAAGTCTTAAAGCCGACTGCCTCAAAAAAAACTTCTACTTCGGTGAATTCATGTTCTCTTCCCCTTTCAGATCTCAGCCCTTCAGCAGAAGCTGAACGTGCAGCAGACTCAGAGAAGAGAGCGAGAGGCCAATCTGCAAGAAGAGGTATGTCCAAAACATTTGGTGTAAGAGCTTTAATGGAATAGATCAGTGTCAACACTGTGTGTCAAATATGATGCTGCAGCTGTTTAGCTTAGCATAGAGACTGTCAACACGGGGGAGACAGTTAGCCGCCAAAGTGGAAAAGTCCACCCACCAACACCTCACTAATTAACATGTTTTATCTCTTGGTTACTTATTTCACATCAAAACTCTAGTGTAAAAATGACACACAGTTTTAAGGGAGGTTAGATGCAGACTGTTTCCTGGGTGGGTGCAGTAACCTCCTGGAAGCTTTGTTAAAAAACACCTTGGTAATCCTGAGCTCTACTTTGGATGGTAAATGTATATGAGGATTGAATACAATTGTATTTACCATCAAATAAAGGTCTGAAATGTATCATTTTTATGACGCTCCACATGTTATCTGATTTTTCAAGTATTTATGTTTTAATATGTCGACCTTTACGTCTTTATGTGTTTCATAAGTTGTGAAATGCTGTCAGAGAATATTTTACAACGATTAATTGATTGTCAGTGTTACCAATGATTGATGAAGGAAGCGCTTACAATCTGCAACCCTTGTCAGCTGTGCTGCCTGCTGTCAATGACCCGCCACTGTCTCTGTTGTTACTGTCAGGTGCAGCAGCTCGAGCAGCAGCTTCAAATGTACAGGGAGAAAGAGGCTCAAGCTGAAACCTCACAGCAGGTTTGTAAACAGTCCTGCTTTAGTTATTAGTTTTTTCCAGCTCTTTTAGTTCCTATTTTTTTATTTTTATTTTTTTAGCATCTTTATTTAGTGAGGTAGGCTCATTGATACCATCAAGGTCAATTTAAATAAATTGAAATCCCTTGTTTTAAGACTAAAATGTCTCCAAAATACAGACATGTAAACTGTTGTAAACTGTCTCATGTTCCGCTACAGCTGGTTTATGTTGCAGTGCAAGTACGTCTAACTCAGAGAATTCTGGAAGACAAAAATATGGAGACAACTGGATATCTTTATAGAAATATTTGTATTACTAAGTAATAATGTTCTAAAAGGTTTTGGCTCTGAGCTTAAAATTGCGTTATTATATATTTCTAATTCATAAACCCATCAGGCATCATTTATTCAACTCTGTTAAGATTAGATATTCCTTTTTTAGTCCCATGACAGGGAATGTGCAACCTGTTACCTTCTCTGATGGCTTAAAAGTGAAACAACGCCCTAGCTTTCCAT
>JAJHUR010120047.1:1220-28555 GCA_027495735.1 Lutjanus campechanus
CTGGTGAAAAATCACTTGGCTGCTCAAAGTTTGGTAAACAAGTCAGCCAGAAAAACCTGAAGACACACATGAGAACTCACGCGGGAGAGAAACCACTTAGTTGCACAGTTTGCAATAAAAGATTTGTACAAAAGATGCATCTCACAAACCCCATGGCACTGCACACAGGGGAGAAGCCATTCAGCTGCAGGCTCTGTGGCAGAGGTTATGATACATACTCTGAAATAAATTGTGCATTATCTTTTAAGCTAAGGATTGTATTTGTGAGGAATTGGTGTGTAAAAACAGGTTTTCTAAAGACTGTGAATTAAGTTTTTGTGGGGACAGTTGTTGTATTGCATAAAAACCTGAACTTTCCAATGCAGTCACCTTGAAAACAAAATTTACCTTGATGCTCTTTACGCAGTTTAAGAGAAGTTAAGGTAGATCTGAGCTCAAGTGTTCAAATATAATGTAATGGAGAAAATACTCATTCTTTTTTCCTTTAAGGTGTTTGGTGACAGTTTCAGCAAATCTCTGTTCAGGATTTACTTAATGTAACTTTATGTTCTATGAAGTTATACACTTTTTTTTTAAGGTGAAATATTAACATTCGCTGTTAAACAGTCAGTTTTCCCTTTTTTGAACTCTAATAAAAACATTTCCTTGAGACGTTTGCTGACGGTTCTGATTTATTCCTCTTCAGAAAAAAAATGTTGATGTTTTCGTATGCAGAGTTGAGAAAAATAAAAGCAAAGCCACGTCCAGAAGTAACAGTATCATAAAACATAACACAACTATGGTCTGCTTAATGTCTAATAACAACTTGGTCAAGATATTTGCCTCAAATTCTGCCCACTTTTTTAAAGACAAGTGCATGTTTTTAATTATTCTCCACAGACGTCCAGCTACTGTTGGTGTGTAAAGAAGAGGATCCCCCTGAGCAGCAGGAGAGGAGCCCCAGTCTGGACCAGGAGGACCCACCAGAGATGTCAAACATTAAGGAGGAACAGGAGGAACTCTGGAGCAGTCAGGATGGAGAGCAGCTTCAAGGGCTGGAGGAGGCGGATATCATCAAGTTCACATTCAGTCCTGTCCCTGTGAAAAGCGAAGATGAGGAGAAACCTCAGTCCTCACAGCTTGATCAAATACAAATTGAACATATGGAAGCAGAAGCGTATAGAGAGGACTGTGGAGGACCAGAATCAGCCAAGAACTCAGATTTAGATAGACAGTTAGACCCAGATACTGATCAGAAGACTTCAGACTTTTCTGAACCTGAGACTGACGACAGTGATGATTGGGAGAAGAGCAGTGAACCTCAGACAGGTGTAAACTCCCCGAAAAATAAGAGTAGCTGTGATGCTGGTGAGAAATCATTTAGCTGCTGTGAGTGTGGTAAACGATTCAGCCATAACTCAAATCTGAAGGCACATATGAGAATACACACAGGAGATAAACCATTTAGTTGCTCAGTTTGCCTTAAAAGATTTACTCAAAAGGTGACTCTAACACAGCACACAGCGCGTCACACGGGGGAAAAACGATACAGCTGCAGTGTTTGTGACAGAAGATTTACTTGGCAGTCCCAACTCAAAGGCCATCAGTGTGTTGGTCATCAGTCCTCACAGCTTCGTCAAAGCCAAACAAGGGAACCTAAGTCAGGTTTGCAAAACAATGAAGTACCTGTAAGTGATATGAAATGTAGTACTGCAAAAACATCAGTTAGCTCTTTGGAATGTGCTGCATATTTTGGCCACAAGGAACACATCGGAATCCACTCAGTTAGTGGCACAAGCAGCCACCAGATGAAATCCTTAACGACTCATATGAGACTTCATTCAGAGGGAAAACATTTCAGCTGTTCCGCTTGTGAGAAAACCTTTAAACGGAAAGGAGAGGTTGTGATGCATATGAGAATCCACACAGGGGAGAAACCCTTTAGTTGCTCTTTCTGCGATACAAGATTCACACAGAGGTCAACTCTGACCAAACACCTGAGAGTTCATACAGGAGAGAAACCTTTCATGTGCTCTGTTTGTAAAGCAAGTTTCAGTGTCAGTGGCAATTTGTCGCAACACATGAGAATGCATACTGGGGAGAAACCTTTTAGTTGTTCAGTTTGTGGTAAAAGATTCACTTGGGCTCAAATGTTCAAAAAACACAAGTGTGTGGGTGTGGGCAGCGGAAGCAAGTGAAGCTGCAGAAATGCTGGTTCAGCCAATTTGTTCCAGCAAAACTGAAGTACTGAGAGTAAAACTTGGCTCAGCACGGATCGGCTCAAAATTATGGTACAGACTGAAATAAATTGTGTATAATCTTTGTAGCTAAGGGTAGTATTTGTGAGGACATTGTGTGTAAAAACAGGCTTTGTGAAGACTGTGAATTTAGTTATTGTGAGGAAGGTGGTTGTATCACATAAAAACATTAATCTTCCAATAGATTCATCTTTTAAAAAAGATGTGCTTCTGAATTGTATGCCTGCAACAGGTTTCAGAAAAGTTGGGACAGAGACTGGGAAAGTAGTGGAATGCTCAAAAACCACCTGTCTGGAATTCACAGGTAAACAGGTTAACTGGTGATAGTATCCTGACTGGCTGCACTACATTAAAAATTAAGGATTTCACTCTCAAAACTCAAACAATTAGTGTCATCGGCTCCCAAAATTCAGTTGAATAAAGGTTGAAAATCATTGCTTTCTGTTTTTCACTGCATTTCATGCAAATTCCCAACTTTTTTGGAATTAGAGTTGTACTTTAAACAGTTCCTTGAACGTAGTCCAGACATGTTTATCAGCCATGAGCAGACTAATTTACTTTTAAGGCTCAGTATTTTCCTGAAATAGCTGCTCGCTGTAATTTGTATCAAACAATACAGGAGAAAATGATGCATTCATCTGGGACTATTTTCAGTGGCGGATTAAACCACACTTGGTGTTTGAGTGAGTATTCGGGGCAGCAGGATAATGTATGTGGGATTGAGTCAAAATAAACTACAGGTGTGTGTGATGGTGATGAAGGAAAATGTCACCCAGTGCAACATTGTGGCTCATTGGTGTGTTTTTAATAGGTTTTGAACAACAATGGAGCTCCATGGCCACAGAGGAAGGAGATATACGTGCAGAGTACTTGTTAGTAGATATATTAAGTGTTGATTTGAAATATATTGAATATTACCAGACTTCCATCAAGTGCAGGCATTCAACTTCAAAGAATAAATACACATGAATAAGTCTTTTTTTATGTCAAAATGCAGACATGTACAGCATAGTAAGAGGACACTTTTGCAAAACAAAGAGTGGGTTTGTCACTCAAAATTTCTGATATAGTTATTTTTGGCAAAACTGGACATTTTGGCCCCATAACTCAGCGTGCTATTTCTGTTATGGGGGGTCACTTATGAATATATAACACAGGAAGAAAACTGCACTTGTATTTAAACTACTGCAAGAATACCTATTTTATGACTGTTGTAATGTTGTTTTCCATGATGTCCACTGGATGGCAGCAGTGTTTCACTCAACAACATTCACAAACAGAGACCTTTCCAACTTTTCTACTGAGTTATGAACGTTTCTGCTGTTGTTGTGCAGACAAATAAAAGCTACAATTTCGTACTAAAATGTTTTTAACAATTTATTTAGGGGTTGTAGTTATGCAATATGTTGTCAAAGTCTTTTTTTCTATTGTTTTATGGGATGTTAGGCCATTAATGTGAAAAGCATATTTATTTTTGAACAGTCCAGGATGATCACATAAAATTCGCTTTTGTTCCTGGTCTTTTAAAAGCAATGTAGGTTTTATCTAATCTATTTGTACTATCTGTTTCTAGTCATCTTAGCCCCATGTCTGTTAGTGACTGTATAAATAAAAGACAAAGGGGTAATGATAATAACAATAAGCAGTAGGGGGCAGCAGTCCGCCAATGTAGCGTCTTGTCTGCCTGACTCAAAGAAGAAGAAGTGCTACATGGGGGAAGTGTCCTGACCGTGGCTAACATGCTAATTTTTCCGTTACGTATCACGTGAGACAATCGGAGCGACCCACTAGAATATGCATGTATAGATAAACTTGTTTAAGTAGTTTTGGTATAAACTTTAGGGATTTTACACCCCAGACTCATCTCCTGTTAGCTGAGAATGCTAAAGGAAGTTAGCAAACGGAACTCGGCCTCACGGTGCTAGTCGGAGTATCTTCGATTGAGACCAAACTGTATGGTTTTTTTTTCACGGATCCGAAATGTCCACATGTCCAGATAGATCTGCCTGAATAGACTCTGTGCTGTTCAATTTATCTGAAAAGGTTAAACATCTGAATTATCTCCAAGTGTCATGCGAAGCTATTAAAAGTTAGCCTGGGTTGCTAACTGAAAATATGCGACTGTAACCTAATTTAATAACACAGTGCAGATCAGAGTGGCCAAACTGTTTTAACGAAGTCCGTCTCAAAGAAAAATTGCTGTAAGCTTGTAAAAAAAAATGTCCAAAATTCAGACACTGAGAGCTTTTGTCAACCAGAGACTGAGTGCAGCTGCTGAAGAGATATTTGAGCTTTATGAAGGAACAATAGCAGAGTACGAGGAGGAACTTTGTCGACAACGTGAACTACTGGATGCTGTTTTGAGACCTGATGGCCGGTCACACAGAGCAGGTTTGTACACTTTAATTGATATTCTCACTGTAAACCGCTGGGAAACCAGCTGTGGCGGAAGAACTTAAAGGGATAGTCCAACCAAAAATGTTTGGGACTGTTTTCTGCTTTGTGAAAATACATTTTCCAGCTAATCCAAGAGAGTTATCTTAACCCATCTAAGAACATTCAGTTTATTATAAACATTCCCAATCACATTTGGAGACGTGGTTTTCCCTGGACAGGAGGGATGTGAAGAATTGAAATCTGAAAACACGTGTTGAACTCAGGTTGACTTGGGGTCAGTGATAGTATTGTTGTCTCATAGAGGGGGGCACTTCAGTGTTCAAGGACTGCATGAACGCACAATATTTCTGAAAATATTACTTTTCTGTTTCCATTAGCTTTAGGTGAGCATTTTCGGTTTTGTGCTTTTGTCAAACTGATCATTAATATGATTTGGTAACTTGCTTATCTGCTCTGCCACTGTGTTTGCTGATGGAGAAATATTGTTGAACAAACTATTCTATTCAGTTTTTTAAATTTCAGTAAATTGCAAAAGGCATTCCCTCAGAAAATACATACCTACAGGACATGCTTTAATAGAATTTTTTTTAAAATTTCTTTCTATTTTGTAATTTTATTTATTCATATCATGCACCAGAAAGATGGGGAGAGGGGTTGAACTCAGGACTAGAGGGTTTACATGTGCACATAACATCATTTTATGGTGTTTCTGCTCTGAGGAAATCCAAACTGCATGATCTGCTTGTAGTTCATTTTAGTTTGAATGACTTCCAAATATGTTATACAAAATGTACAACATTTTGCCACACATTTAAGAAAGTAGTGGTTCAAATGTTAACAGGAAATTGCAGATTTCTAAATGGTGTATATGTATTTCATTATTCTTCACAGACAACCAGCTGATGTTGGCGAGTACAGAAGAGGATCCCCCTGAGCAGCAGGAGTGGAGCCCTGGTCTGGACCAGGAGGACCCACCAGAGCTGCCACAAATTAAAGAGGAACAGGAGGAACTCTGGAGCAGTCAAGAGGGGGAGCAACTTCAAGGGCTGGAGGAGGCTGATATCACAAAGTTCACATTCAGTCCTGTCCCTGTGAAGAGTGAAGAAGATGAAGAGAACCCTCAGTCCTCACAGCTTCATCAAAGACAAACTGAACAGAACAGAGGTGCTGAACATTTGAAAACAGAAGCTGATGGAGAGGACTGTGGAGGATCAGAACCAGCCGGGAATTTTAAACCAGCTAGTCATTTACAACCGGCTTCTCAAGACAATATGTCACTTTCCTCTGAACCTGATCTTGATGACAGTTATGAATGGGAAGAGACAAGGGAACCTCAGTCAAGTTTAAACCTTCAGCACAACAATGAACTACCTATAAGTGATATGGAATGTAATACTGGAAAAATGTCAATTAGCTCCTCTGAATGTGCTACAAGCTTTGGAAACCACTCAGCAGAGAAGCCATTTAGTTGCTCAGTTTGTGGTAAAAAATACCAGTGGAAGAAAACCTTAGCGACTCATATGAGAAGTCATTCAGAGGGACAAAGTTACAGCTGCCCAATTTGTCATAAAACTTTTCAACAGAGAGGAAATGTTGTGACTCACATGAGAAGCCACACAGGGGAGAAACCCTTCAGTTGTTCTGTATGTACTAAGGAATTTTCACAAAAGGAAACTCTGAGACAGCACATGAGAATCCATACTGGGGAGAAACCATTCAGTTGTTCTGTCTGTGGTAAAGGATTCACTCAAAGCTCAAATTTAACCTCACACTTCCGAATTCATACAGGAGAAAAACCCTTCACATGCACAGTGTGTAATGCAAGATTTAGTCTCAGAAAAAATTTGTCCCTACACATGAGAGTGCATACTGGAGAAAAACCATTTAGTTGTTCATTTTGTGGTAAAGGATTTGTAGATCAGGGAAATCTGGGACGACACTTGACTGTCCATACAGGGGAGAAACCCTTTAGTTGCAACATTTGTGATAAAAGATTCACTCGGCTTGCTCACTTAAAAAAACACAAATGTGTCGGCGAGAGCAGTGGAAGTCAGTTAAGCTACGGAGATGCTTGTGGAGCCAATTTCTTCCAGCAGGATTGAAGTACTGAGGGCAAGACTTGGCTCAACACCAGTCAGTTCAAAACTGTGGTACAGACTCCAAAATAAGTGGTACTTTAAGTAAGTGGAACTCCTCAAAATGGAAGTTTCCAGTTGTATTATTATTATTATTATTTTATTATGTAGCATCAAAATATAGACACATTGGGTTTCCATCAGCAGCAACTTAACGTAACTTAAATCCTTTACAGCTGGAAGCAAACATGAAACCATAAACAAAGTAGATACCTCAAAGTACAAACAAGGACACAGAAGAGAAACTTAAAACCACAGAAATGAAAAAAGAAGCTAAAAAGTACAGAGTGTTGCCTTTCTGTCTGCTCTCTTGCACAGACAGGAGCTGAGTCTTGCAACACACGCTTGGGCTTGATTGGTTTGGGATTTACTAATGTCTGTCCTTGGTTTTTCTAAAATAGGTGCTCACTGCAGAAATACTTTGTGATGATGGTGGTGGTGGTGTCCACTAGATGGGAGCAGTCTCCCACTGACCTACATTCAGAAACGGGGGCATCCAACTTTCCCTCTCATCACTGAACATTTCTGCTGATGTTTAAGTTGTTAATTAGTTTTTTTTTATTATTAGCCTCTCTGCAAAGCCTCTCTTAATGTGCCTTATTAAGATTGGTAGCTCAATAAAAATGCTGAAAAGATTGTAATTTATGACCATAATATTACTTTTTTGTTGCTAAATCAGTTGGTAGTTAGTAATTACTCCTGATATCTTGATTAAGGGCTAATTTTGTTGGAACCCACTTAAACCCTGGCACATGGACTGATCTTTCTTCAGTTTTTGGCCACTGTTGTTCAGTGGAGTCTGTTTCTGATCCTCTCTGGTGCTGCAGTGTACAGTTTTTGCTATCTAGAGTTAATCAAATAGTGAAGGAATAACCATTAGTTTAACTTACTGTATTTACATTAAGTTGGTTGTAAGTTATTTTATTTATATTAGCAGAGTTGTTTTGATCAGTGTTTTTTAACTGTTTTATTTTTTATTTTAACTGTTTTGTAAAGTGCTGTATAAATTGAATGTACTATTATAATCTGACTCTCCCTGCTTTCAGAAAACTAGTCTTCCACTTGAAGAACTGAATGGCCCATTTCAGACAGTTTTGACCATATAAGGAACCATACCTGCAAATAAAAAAAGAGAAAAAAAGAAGTGGTTATTAGATTTGACTACATTCACCTGATATCAACAGGTCAACAAAACTGAACAAACAAGGTAACAAATAGACTATTGTGTACAAAAGTGAGTGAAAAAATGTGGTGTGTATATATAAAACACCAATGACCAACAACATAAATAAAAAATTATATATTCAAGTAAAAAAAATAAATAAATATTGAATGGACTTTCAAGGAGTGGATCATTATGTGCATGTTTAATTGTCTTTATACAATATATACAATTATCAGGGTTTCATTGACAGCAACAGTGCATGATGATATGTTTATTGTGAAAAAAAAAAAAGTGCATCCTGCAGCAGTTAAAAATGTTCAACCTGCCAAATTCAATGCTAGTGCACTTCTACACCACCATGATTGAGTCCATCCTCATCTCCATCAACATCTGGTAAGCAAAGGACGAGGACAGACTTTAGAGAATAATTGTTTTCCCTCCAGGACCCTGAGTTGAGCAGGTGAGATTGTGACTGACCCTGAACCATCCATGACACAGACATCCCCTCCAGCAGGAGGCTGTAATCTATCAGAACCAACATGTTAACTGTGATATTTAATGTGCTCACGGAACATAAACAATTTTATTTTGAAAATCAGCAAGGAACTGGCACCGGAAGCACGCGTGCGTGTACCGTGGTTAACGTGAAAACTTTTCCTGTTATGTTATCATCAGAATCGGAGTGAACCACCGCAGCCTGCATGTATGGATAAACTTTTTTTTAGTGCACTTTGTGTCAACCATCTTAATCTCTCCGCCCAGACTCGTATCTTGTTAGCAAAGCATGCTAAAGGAAGTTAGCGTAGCTTGCGAGCAGGAAATAGACGGAGACGGAAGTCCGCCTCACAGTGCTGGTCAGAGCAGCTTCGATGGTTATCGAATTGTATTTTCATGGATCCAAAATGTCCAGATTGTCTGAAAAGACTTTGTGCTGCTTCTTTTATCTGACATGTTTAATGTCTGAATTATCTCCTGACGTCCTAAGAAGTCAATGAAGCTAACTTAGCCTGCTAGCTGGAAATAGAAGGTAACGTTAATAACAGCAGAGAGACCAAACTGTCTTAAACGGAGGAGAAGTTGTGGCTGTGAAATTATAAAAATGTCTAAAGTCCAAACGCTGAAAGCTTTTATCAACCAAAGACTGAGTGCTGCTGCTGAGGAGATATTTGAATTGTTTGAAACAACGATAGCAGAGTACGAGGAGGAACTTTGTCGACAACGCAAACTGCTTGGTTCTGTTTTAAAGCCTGATGTCCGGGTCCTCAGAACAGGTTTGTTCACTTTCATTGTTAATCTTGTCACTATGAAAACTGCTAGGAAACCAACAGTGGCGCAAGAGGTAAAATGAGTAAAATCCCTGAATTCAAAACCCTACTTATGTAAAAGTGTGTAAGTATAATCCTAAAGAATTTAGAGTTAATGTACTAGTAATACAGAAAAATCGTCCTTGTCAGTGTTTTACTACATATGATGTTTTTGGGTTAATATTAGGCTGCACGATCATCACGTGTTTGCAGTGTTCCTCTCCTGTGAGAATTTTAGCTTAGTTTAAGGAGTCGGAGAGGAGAGGAGTGCCAGTGTTTATTCAAACATGTTTGTATTTCAAAATTCTCCACAGATGTGCAGCTGCTGTTGGTGAGAACAGAGAAGGATCCCCCTGAGCAGCAGGATTGGAGCCCCAGTCTGGACCAGGAGGACCCACCAGAGCTGCCGCACATTAAAGAGGAACAGGAGGACCTCTGGAGCAGTCAGGAGGAAAAGCAGCTTCGAGGGCTGGAGGAGGCTGATATCACCAAGTTCACATTCACTCCTGTCCCTGTGAAGAGTGAAGAAGACGTAGAGAATCCTCAGTCCTCACAGCTTCATAAAAAACAAACTGAGCAGAAAAGAAATGCAGAGCATTTGAAAACAGAAGGTGATGGAGAGGACTGTGGAGAACCAGAACCAGCCAGTAACTTTAATCCAGACAGTCATTTACAATCAGATACTTGTGACAAGATGCCACTTTCCTCTGAAACTGATACTGATGACAGTCATTGTGAGTGGGAGGAAAACAGTGACCCTCACTCTTCTACAAGCTTTGGCCACAAGGGACATCGGCAGAAACACAGCGCAATCCAAACAGGGACAAAACCATTTAGTTGCTCAGTTTGTGGTAACAGATACAAGTGGAAGAAAACCTTAATGACTCATATGAGAATTCATTCGGAGGGAAAACGTTTCAGCTGCCCGGTTTGTAAAAAAACATTTCAGTGGAGAGGAAATGTTGTGACGCATATGAGAATCCACACGGGGGAGAAACCCTTCAGTTGCTCTGTCTGTGGCAAAGGATTTTCACAAAAGGAACATCTGAGACAACACATGAGAATTCATACAGGGGAGAAACCCTTTGTCTGTTCTGTCTGCGGTAAAGGATTCACACAAGCCTCAAACTTGACCTCACACTTACGAGTTCATACAAGAGACAAACCTTTCAGCTGCTGGATTTGTAAAGCAAGTTTCAGTGTCAGAAGAAAATTGTCCCTACACATGAGAATGCATTCTGTACCCTCTTAGTTGTTGATTTTGCAGATTCACTTAGCTTGATATATTTAAAAACACAGATGTGTTATTGAGAGCAGCGGAAATAACTGAAGCTGCAGAGATGCTTGTTGAGCCAATTTCTTCCAGCAGAATTAAAGCACTGAGAGCAAGACTTCATTTAACACTATGACTTCAAAATAATTTGTGCTTTATCTTTTTAGCTAAAGATGAAGCTCGACCATTGATCATTTTAATTAAATTTGAATTGCATCTGTATAATTTTGTTGTTTCCCAGGAACTGCACCTTTTGGTAATTCATGTATTCATTTATTTTAAAACTGTTAACACATTTTATGTTGCTCACAAAACACTGTGCTCAACATCTGTTGTTTTCATTAAATAAAACATCCCCTCCTGAAAAAATTACACAATTTATTTCTGATTTAAACCTCCAACTGACCACTCACTGGTTGTTTTTTAATAGTTTTTGGACAGGAATGGAGCTCCATGGCACAGAGGAAGAAGATATATCATGTCAGTAAATATAACCACTATTGGTTTGGTTTGCACATCAAGAAAAAGTCTTTTAACATTTCATAATTAAGACATTCACATCATAGTAAGCAGCCACTTTTGCACAACAAAGAACAGGTTGTCTTTTCATATAAAACCATATTTAATCTTGTAGTTGTACCTTTAATTGTTTGTTGATCAAAGTATTCTGATATAATATTTCTTGGCAGTCTGAAACTTTTGGCCCCATTTTGCAACATGTACTATTTCAAATATGAGTCACTTATACACATATAATACATGATAATAATACTTTTTTCCCTCTCCCTCTCCAGTATGAGAAAGAAGATTTAGCATAATATAATATACAAGTATTGCAGGAATATCTCCTTTATGACTGGTATGATGATGTTTTCCCATAAGTCCACTAGATAGCAGCAGTGTCTAACTGAACCACATTCAGAAACAGGAAAATCCAACTTTTCCACTTTGTTATGAACAGTTCTGCAGATGTTTCATAGGTTTTGTGTAAGGGACAGTTAAAAAACCAAAACTCAGACACTAAGAACCCCTTATCGAGATTGATAGGTCAATAAAAAATACTCAAAAGACTATAATTCATTGATGCTTTTTAACGATTTTTTGGTGTTGATTCATAGTTATCTTGGTCATTAAATAAAATATCTCTCTTCTGCATCTTTTATGGGTTGCTGGGCTCGTGGACAGATTGTTTATTTGAATTGTCCTTGATGATCACCTTCAATTCACTTCTGCCCTCTTTTATCTGTAAGAAGAAATGCTGTGCCAAGTGTTCATGTGTTGCCAAGGTGTGTTTTAAATGAAACAAATGTGCCCTCAACAAAGAGGTCTCCAAGGTTTTTAACAACTCAATTACTGGAAATCCTGCCTAGTGCATTCTAATAACAGTTTGAAATTGTAATTAAAAATAAAAGTAGAGTATGGATTCCTGAAAACACCACTTCAGCACAGTAACAAAGCATTAATACTTAGTTACTTCCCATCTCTGAAAATAAGTACATTACAAATAAATTCCTGCATAAAATGATCAGCTTTCATTTAAATCAGTCAGATTTGTTTTTATTATGTTTTTTTTTTAAAGTATGGTCAATTTTCTATTTTTTGCTTCTTGATTTGCAGTACTTGTTCTCTTCTATATTTATCAGTTTTAAATTATGCTGACAACACCAAATAAAATTCATTGGATGTGAAAACCTCAGAAGAAGAAGAAACCGGATTCTGATTTTATTTTGAAAATCCGCACGGAAGTGGTACTGGAAGCATACTGTACCGTGGCTAACATGCTAACTTCTTTTGTTACATCTCATGTGCGTACCATAAAATACAGTCGGGGTGAAGCAGCAGAGCCTGTGTGTCTGGATAAACTTAAAAGTGGACTTTGTGTAAACTTTCGGGATGTTTCAGCTCAGATTCATCTCCTGTTAGCCAAGAATGCTAAAGGAAGTTAGCGTAGCTAGCTACCAGGAAATAGACGGAGACGGAACTCGGCCTCACAGTGCAAATCGGAGCAGCTTGGCTAGAGATCGAACTGTATTCTTCACGGATCTAAAATGCCAAAAAGTCCGGATAGATCTGCCTGAAAAGACTCAGCTGTTAATGTAATCAGAAAACATTTAACACCTGAGTGATCTCCTGGCGTCCTACGAAGCTAATGAACTTAGCTTGCTAGCTGGAAATAGACGGATGTGAACATAATCTAATTTAGCATTACAGCGCACATCAGAGTGACCAAACTGCTTCTAACAGAGTGTGTTTATGGAGTAAAAAGCTGCTGTTAGTTTGTAAAAAATGGCAAAAGTGAAGCACGAGGAGGAAGCACTGGACGCTGATTTCAAGCATGAACCCAGGGAACACAGAGCAGGTTGGTACACTGTCATGTTATTGTTAATTACACTTTAAATTGCTGGGAACCCAATTGATGGAAGAAGTATTCTTTTTCCTATATCCTATTCATACTAATGTCACACAGCAAGTAACAGCCCTGTATTCAGTACTTTACTTTAGTAAAAGTTCTCATTGTGCTGTCAGATGGTTATCAGCACAAAAATGCACATTTTCAAAACATTTATAGATAAATAAGTGCGGTTGATCAGTATATTTTCCTTAATAAGGAGACCAACATTGCATGAAAATTAAATTAAAGAGAAAAAAAATCACATTGTTCAAAGACAGGGGGACCCACAGACAACAAACTAGATTTTATTGAACTATGAAGTCAAAAGTTTCTATACTGATAACTTGAGTTTGATACTCGTTCCTGAAGGATTTGTTTGTTTTTTTCTGAAATCCATTTTAACAAAACAAAATACACATTATGGTACGAATCGCCAGTTTTATTTTTCAGGTTCTCATCAGTTTTATACAGTTTAATAAAATAAAAAAGCCTACTACAATTTGCAGTTGTGCCTGTCTGTTAACTTGATATCAATAAATAAAAATGTATGAACGCCAGAATCAAACTGTCAGCCTCAGATTTCCATAACTGCTCTGCCTCCTGAGCCACTGCAAAAAAAGTATTAAAATACAAAGCAGTTTTAATTTTGTCAACAAAAAATTTAAAGTTTTACTAAATTGTGACGATGACGTAAATGGAAAATATGCTGACAACGAAAATCTCTGTTCAATATGTTCTGACAAATGACGATGAGATGAAAGGACTGGCTCTGTTCAGATGGACAAATGACAGTAATGAGACATCTCAAAGCACCAATAAATCTTGCAAAGTATGAGCCTCATCTTCAGCAACAGCCTGTCAGGTGAAAAGAAAGAGGACAAAATAAAACAAAAGTAAGACCAAGTGAATCTTTGTGAACAAAGACGAGCTCCTTGTGGATTAAAGGTGTGCGCAGATACACCTGAAAACACGCTGTTCTGCAGTGTCTGTCAAAGTAAATATCAGTTACATAAGTTGATTTATTCAGTATCATGTAGTTTAATTCCATTTTAGAACTAAAATGGAATTAACCTACATAACACAGAATTTAGCAGAAGAACTCATTAATATACAAAAAGTCTGTTTGACCAGGTAATAATCATCATCACTGTCTGATAACAAATAGTGATGCATCATTTATGACTAACTGACATTCATTCCTATAAGATATTGAAGACCAGGGATGGTAGTATCACTCTGAAAAAACATTAGTAACTCTGTGGTTGTGCAAGATTTCTAAATGTTTGGTAAATGGTGGTGAAAATAAACTGAGCATCTTCTACATAATCCCAGATTTTGTGAGATACAAAGAGTTCCAAACTTAGAGATCCACACTGTCCAGTTTATGAAAGAACTTTATTAACTTTAAACCGCTTCGTAATAAAGTGAACAATCTTTAAAGTGACAAATAAATAAATAATTAAATAAAAAATATGACTAAGACTATGACCTATGACCAAAATTATGACAAAATGAGTTCCGTTGACTAAACACAAACACTTAAAATGTGACTTTAACTCACTGACATTTTAAGTTGTGTAACTTTAGTTTTAGCCATTTGTGTCTCACACGTGTCTGATAAAGTGAACAGAAAGTAGAGAACAGCAGAAGAACACCTTCAGATGATGCATGTAAAGTTAACAGCAACAGTGCAGACATCACTTTTAACACACGGGTGATGAAGAAACTTTTAGAAAATCTATCTTAAGTGACTTCTACTAACAGAAACATGTTCCATGTGTTGATAATCCTCGTATATATCGTGTTTGGGCTCTGACAGAAAGTAAACAAGACGATACTGCAGCTGCAGAAAGAGGACAGGTTGCTACATGCTTCACTTCCAGTGCTGGAGAAGTTTGTCCCACTGTGAGAAGTCATGTCCAGTTTGTGGAGCTTTAAGACAGCCAAACTGTTGCATCTTATTTTCTGCGTTAGGTTAGGTTCCGCTGATAGTGATAGTTTGTAAAATGTCCTATCAGGGCTGATTAATTAGTTAACATCTTCTTGAGTCCATATTGAGCCTCCTGTCATGGTTTTGGTGTGGTGAGTCTAGGTCAGGTCCACGCTGTGGTGAACCCAGAGGAACCTGAAGTTACCATCTCCACCACACTCTCATTAACGGTGATGGGACTTTTCCTTCTTTCTGTTGCTTCCTGTGATCCACAATATATTTTATATTTGTCTATTGAAAATATTTCAAAGAAAACACCTTATTTCTAGTAACATATTTCTTATCACCGTTTTATTTGAGTTCACCACTCACCTTACCCACCTTATTTTACCGTGTAGCCACTACTACTACTTTAATTTTCTCACCTTGTTTTTCCCATCAGTTCTCTTAAACCCCCCCCCACACACCTACACCTCTCTCATGCACACTTATATCAGCCCTGCTCCTTTCTCTCTCGTTTCTCTCTCCCTGTACAGTGTGTGGGCCTCTGTGTGTTTGTCTGCAGAGTATAAGCAAATGGACCATTCCCACATGTCATGTATAAAATACTAAATAAAAAGCAAAAAAGGCAAAATCACAAATACAAAAAAGTACATTTGTGGGAAACACTGCAGAGTGTGCAACATCATGCTGATGGACAAGTCCACTGTCATGTATTTTTGTGAGTGAGAGGGGTTCGTGTTTAGAAGGAAACCAAAGACCTGTGAATGATCACACGAGAGTGATCATTTTAACGGAAACAAACAAAGTACAAATCTGATGAGAGTTTTGCAATTAAAGGGTTCTCTTCTAGATAAGACAGAAAGAGAAATCACAGTTTTTTTAAGACTTGTGTATGTATTATTCTCCACAGATGTCCAGCTGCTGTTGGCGAGTAAAGAAGAGGATTCTCCTGAGCTGCAGAAGAGGAGCCCCAGTCTGGACAAGGAGGACAAACCAGAGGTTCCACATATTAAAGAAGAACAGGAGGAACTCTGGGCCAGTCAGGAGGGAGACCAGCTTCAAGGGCTGCAGGAGGCTGATATCATCAAGTTCACATTCAACCCTGTTCCTGTGAAGACTGAAGACGACGATGAAGAGAAACCTCAACCCTCACAGCTTCATCAAAGCCAAAATGAAGAAAACAGAGATGCAGAGCGTTTGAAAACAGAAGCTGCTGGAGAGGACTGTGGAGAATCGGAACCAGCCAAGGACTTTGCTCCAGATAGTCATTTACAACCAGCTACTCAAGACAAGACAACACACTTTTCTGAACCTGAGACTGATGACAGTGGTGATTGGGTGGAAACTGGGAAACCTCAGACACGTTTAAACTCTCGGAAAAAAAATAAAGTACCTCAAAAAACACCAATTAGCTCCCCAAGCCTTGGCCGCAAGGGACAGCGGAAGAAACGTACGGAAGGCCAAACAGTGAAAACAGTGAAATCATTTAGTTGCTCAGTTTGTGGGAAGGGATTTCGACAAAAAACAAATCTTAGACGACATCTGACTGTCCACTCGGGGGAAAAACCATTTACTTGTACAGTTTGTGGTAAAGGATTTGTAGATAAGGGAACTCTGAAACGACACTTGACTGTCCACACAGATGAGAAACCATTTAGTTGCTCAGTTTGTGGTAAAGGATTTGGGCAAAAAACAAATCTGAGGCGGCACTTGACGGCCCATGCAGGGGAGAAGCCATTTAGTTGTTCAGTTTGTGGTAAGACATTTGCACGAAAAGAAAATCTCACGCAACACTTGACAGTCCACTCAGAGGAGAAACCATTTAGTTGTCCATTTTGTAGTAAAGGATTTGGTGATAAGGGAACTCTAAGAAGACACATGACTGTCCACACAGAGGATAAACCGTTTGGTTGTTCAGTTTGCGGGAAAACATTTGCACGAAAGGAAAATCTAACACAGCACATAACTGTCCATACAGAGGAGAAACCATTTAGTTGCCCATTTTGTAGTAAAGGATTTGGAGATAGGGGAAATCTGAGACGACATTTGACTGTCCACACAGATGAAAAACCATTTAGTTGTTCAGTTTGTGGTAAAACATTTGCACGAAAAGGAAATCTGAGACGACACTTGACTGTCCACACTGAGGAGAAGCCATTTAGTTGTTCATTTTGTGGCAAAACATTTGCCCGCAAGGAAAATCTTACACAACACTTAACTGTCCACACAGAGGACAAGCCATTTAGTTGCTCAGTTTGTGGTAAAAAGTTTGCACAACAGGATAGGCTGAAACGACACTTGACTGTCCACACAGAGGAGAAACCATTTAGTTGTTCAGTTTGTGGAAAAGAATTTGGAGATAGGGGGACTCTGACACGGCACATGACTGTCCACACAGAGGAGAAACCATTTAGTTGTTCAATTTGTGGAAAAGGATTTGGACAAAAGACAAACTTAAGACGACACTTGACTGTCCATGCAGGTGAGAAACCATTTACTTGCTCAGTTTGTGGTAAAGGATTTGGACAAAAGACACACCTGAGGCGACACTTGACTGTCCACACAGGGAAAAACCATGTAGTTGAAGCATTTGTGACAAATGACTCACTTAGTTATGTATTTTGAAAAAACACGAAAGTGTGTTGTTAAGAGCAGCAGAAGTTAATGAAGCTGTAGACATGCTTGTTGAGACAATTAATTCCAGTAGGATCGGAGTACTCAGATTGGCAAATAATTAATGTAACAATAACATAGTAATTCTTATTTTCAGGTGATTCTACGTAATGAGAACACTGGAATGTCTTATTCTGTTTTCACATTCACATTCAACCAATAGATCATACTGGATCTTTGAGCTGGAAAATGTCTGAAAATCTTTAACTGTACTTGGCACCTTTCTAGGGCTGTGACGATGTGTTTTTTAAAAAAAATTTTTACCATGACTGCCCAAGTATTTACATTTTATTGGACTTTGTTGCAGAATACTGCTGTAAGAGCAACGTAGCTCCTTTAAGATATATGTCAGTTTATAATGTGTGCACAGGTTGCACAGGAGGGTCAGCAAACAAGCAGGAGAGTGACTGTACTGCTCATTGCCAAGCAGAAACTTAGCTTTAAGTTGTCACTCTGGCAGTATGTTTACAGTTTAGGTTACAGTTAATGCAGCAGTATTTAAGGACATTAATTTGGCTACACTGTAAAGAAATTACTACAGACCAAAAAACTACAAAAAAATTCTTTTCCAGACCTTGCAAGTATATTAAAAAAAATTAACATTTCCCATTAAAGGGACTTTTTGAAGGGCGAGTTTAGTGGTATGCCTTATTTAGAATTTTTTTGTCACACTACATAAATATATGTATTTTTAATTCAAATATTGTGTTTTACAAGAAGCAATTTTACAGCATATTTGTCAAGTACCCAAAGATACCTTATAACATGTTATAATGTTAACATAGAAAATTTTATTATTTAACTTTAAAAAAAGGTTCACAATAATGTGATGATATCACAATTACCTATTTTTATATGTTTAGTTTGGGGCTCATTGACCCTGAGTAACACCCAACAAATTCATAATTAAATTATGAAATTAGAAAATTAATTCTTGTTTCAAAACACTTCCAGGAAAAATGCTGGCAAAGACGTCAGCGTATGATGGATTTACATTCAACAGCATCTGTTTTCTCGGAGCAGCACTGAAGAAAGACAGCCATAATCCTTGTGTCACTCATGATTCAGCCATAAAAGTGTCATATCTATCTCAGTCTGTCCCGGTTTTTCTGTCTCCTCAGTTTTATATTTTAAGTAATTTGTAAGAAATTATGTAATTTGTCATTAATATATAGGTTACTCTGCAAAATATCTCCTTCATAATAGGTCATTTTTGTCTGAAAAATGTTCTTTTAAGTTTTATTTTCATCCTGAATCTTTTGATGAATAAAGAATATTTTGACTTTTTTGTTTTATTTTTTTGTATTGTATTAAATTTCAATTGTTTTATGATATCAATACATTAAGTTTTGTAAACCATTAGATGTTCCTATGAAAGAAAATGTAATGCTTTAATAAGTGTTGATTTATCATTTGGAAAAACCAAATAATCACCTGTAGCGTTAATTATAAATGATTCAACTGTAAATAATCATTTTGCATGAAGTAAAACACTTGCAAATGTACTTAACGAGCAGTTTCTGGCTTGTTCCATGTGTTTCTAATGATGAGATGAAAGGTTGTAGTCCACTAAGATGATCATTTTCATTAACTCATCTAATTGTATCTGTAGTTACATAATAAACAGATGAATGAAAAAAGGGGTGTTTGTGTCATTATGCTAACAGGCTGATGTTCAGTAACTTTTGTTGGATTTGTCAAAGAAGAAGAAGAAATACATCTGGTTTTCCAGTTGGACAAGTCTCCAGGTAGACCTCTAACACCCACAGGTATTCGATTAGAGACACTTCAGCTATGTTTCGCTTCCTCTTGGTTTTGGATTTCAGAATTCACAGTCAGCCACAGATCATGAGCTCAGAAACTCCAAGCAGTCCCCTATCAACCAGTCTGGTCTGAGATAGATGTCCTCAAGCTTTTGCTCCCTCTTTATTTTTAATTTTAAAGCTGCAACACGTAAGATTACAGGCTGCAACATACTGCGTAATTACTCTGCTGCTGTGTCCAAAGAAACTGTTTGCTTCCCCATCAGGCCCCTGCTGCTCATCACCTGGACCTTACCCTATATTACCTGTATTTTCCTGTCCTAGTGCTCCACCCAGTGTAGAAATATCAAAACAGCATCTATTTACATATCATATAGTCACTTCTGTATCATGTAAATATGAAACAAAACAAACAAATAATATTATTGTGGCTCCAACACATAGAAAGACACTAAATGCAAGCAGAGCTGTCAGAATTTTGAGTTTGCAGATCGCTTATTAAAGTCTGAAACAACAAAGACAGTCTCACTGGACTTCACATTAGGATTAAATCCAGCCAATGAAGTTTTACAAGTGAACTGTAGAGGGCAGTTATGCGCCTGTGCTGCGTCTAGCTGGCCGCAATTTCCTTCAGGAGAAGAAGAAGAAGAAGTGGTAATGGAAGCAAGTGTACTGAGCTAACCGATTGCGTTGCTATAAAACACACTCGGGATGAACCACAAAAGCCTGTATGTCTGGTGTCTGGACAAACGTGTCAAAGTGGACTTTGTGTAAACTTTCGGGATGTTTCAGCCCAGACTCTCCTGTTAGCCAAGAATGCTAAAGGACGTTAGCGTAGCTTCTCAGCAGGAAATAGACGGAGACGGAGCTCGGCCTCGCTGTACTGTACTGTACGGAGCTGCTTCGATAGAGATCTGTCAAATCCAAAATGTCCACGTAGAGCTGTCTGAACAGACTCCGAGCTGCCGATGTTTAACATCTGGATTATCTCCTGGTGTCCCACGAAACTAATGAAGTTAACTTAGCTTGTTAGCTGGAAATACCCGGATGTGAACGTCATCTTATTTAGCAAAACAGCGCACCTCGGAGTGATCAAACCGAGTGTGTCTGGAGGAAAAAGTTGCTGTGAATTTGGGAAAAAACATGTCACGGAAAACACTGGAGGTCCGCTTACAGAGAGCAGGTTTGTACACTTTGATTGTTATTCTCACGTTAAACTGCTGTGAAACCAGCTGTGGTAGAAGAAGATCACATCTTTTAAGATCCTTTACTTCAGTAAAGGTGCTAATACTACACTAAAAATACTCTATTATGTGTTGGATATCATTTGAGTTTTGTTAAAATATTATACAGAATGTCTATAATACATAAATAGACATTTTTTGCATTGATTCTCCAAGAGTAACTTGTGACAATATAATATAACTGAGGCAGAGTATTTTACAGTAAACAATAAACTTCTATGAATATGAATTACAGTAAATAAAGAATACAAATGAGCAATAAATATATATATATGTTAAACTTTAAGTAAGGAAAATAATCAGATGTACATATAAATTACTAAAATCGGCTTTATGTTCTGTTAAAAAGTTTTCATGTTAGTGATATCAGACATGTATGCTGATACCGATGTAGCTTTGATAGGCAAATATCAGTGTGATATATTGGTTTAGTTCCAGTTACAGTCCTGATAACAGTAATATAGATGTTAAGTTGGTACTTTTAATATTATTTAAACTCCAGATTTAAACTTCAGCAATTCTTATTCCCATATTTGATAACCAGAGGAAAGGCTGCTCTCAGCATCATCAGTGGTCTCCCCGTCATAAATAAAAATCACACATCATTATGACACATCAGTGTTTTTAATGTATGTGTCCCATCGCCAGGGCGAGGGACGCCTACACTGCCGGCAGATGTGCTTGGCATTGGGTCAACAAGCAGCAGAGCATGGTGCATCCCTTTGCTCTCAGGTGTGCTCTGTGTGCTACCAGATGCTTCCCCCCTCTTATTTTTTATTTTATATTTTGTGATACGGTATCAATTCTCAAAACATCGCATCATGACAGTGTTTCCCACACATTTATTCATCTCCTACACACGAGGTTCACCTCCTTTTATAAATGGAAAGGTGGGTGAAAAAATCTAAAATGTGAACTGTGCTTCAGGTGAAATGGAAATAAAGGTAATGTTTTCTTTGAAATATTTTTAATATAAAAATATAGCTGACATAGGCCCCTGACCCGATGCTCCAACACACCTACACTGGTCTGTTTCTGCACACACATCATGGTGTACCCCACACCTCCTCTATCTGTTTCTCTGTACCTGTATGTGGAGGAGGCTTGTTGTAAGTGTTAAAGCCTTCTCACATAGCAGAACAGAAAAGTATGGGAGGAGTATAGCAAGGGGAGATTTCTTGCCTTTGTACTGTGTTCAACTCAAATGATTGCATTCTGTTTTTATTTGTTTTCCAAAGGTTGACAACTTTTTTTCAACCATGTTATGTCATACAAAATGTGCAACAGTTCTTCGCACATTTAAGATAGCGTCAGTGTTTTAAATGTTAACAGGAAATTATAGTTTTCTGAAATCTCTAAATGTATGTCATTTTCCACAGACACCCGGCCGCTGTTTGTCTGTAAAGAAGAGGATCTCTCTGATCAGCAGGAGTGGAGCCCCAGTCTGGTGCAGGAGGACCCAGCAGACCTGCCACACATTAAAGAGGAACAGGAAGAACTCTGGATCAGTCAGGAGGGAGAGCAGCTTCAAGGGCTGGAGGAGACTGATACCACCAAATTCACATTTACTGCTGTCCCCGTAAAGAGTGAAGAAGAGGAAGATAAACCTCAGTCCTCACAGCTTCATCGAAGACAAACTGGACAGATAAAAACAGAAGCTGATGGAGAGGACTGTGGAGGATCAGAACTAGCCAGGAACTCTTATCTAGATGGTCAGTTAGAACCAGCTTCTCATGATGAGACATCACACTCCTCTGAATCTGAGACTGACGACAGTTGTGATTGGGAACCTCAGCCAGGTTTGAACCATCTTGAAAATAACGGTGGACATAATACTGGTGAAAAATCATTGAGCTGCTCTGAGTGTGGTAAACGATTCAGATATAACTCAGACTTAAAGAGACACATGAGGATTCACACAGGAGAGAAACCATTTAGATGCTCAGTTTGCAGTAAAAGATTTATACAAAAGGTACATCTGACAAAACACATGGCGCTCCATACAGGGAAGAAACCATTCAGCTGCACTCTTTGTGACAGAGGATTCACATGGCTTTTTCAGCTCAAACACCATCAGTGTGTTGGTCGTCAAGCCTTAAAGCTTCATCAGAGACAAAGTGAAAGGAACAGAGATGCAGAAAAATCAGAACCAGCCAAGAACTTTAATCCAGGTAGTAATTTACACCCAGCTACTCGGTACAAGATGTCACACTCCTCTGAACCTGAGACTGATGACAATTGTGATTGGGGAGAGACCATTGACTGTAACACTAATAAAACATCAGTTAGCTCCTCCTGTTCTGCAGGCTTTGGCCTAAAGGGACATCTTCAGGAACACAATGGAACCAGAGTGACCCCATTTAGTTGCTTAGTTTGTGGTAAAACATACCACAGGAAGAACTTCTTTATGAATCACATGAGACTTCATTCTGAGGGAGAACGTTTCAGCTGCTCAGTGTGTAAGAAAACATTTCAACAGAGAGCATGTTTTATGAGGCACATGAGAACCCATACAGGGGAGAAACCTTTCAGTTGCTCTGTCTGTGCTAAAGGATTTGCACAAAAGGAACATTTGAGACAACACATGAGAATCCACACAGGGGAGAAACCCTCAAGGTGTTCGATTTGTCATAAAACATTTGCACGAAATTCAAATCTGACTATTCATCTAAGACTTCATACAGGAGACAAACCTTTCACCTGCACAATTTGTAAAGCAAGTTTCAGTCACAGAACTGCGCTGTCCAGACACACGAGAACCCACAGAGAGGAGCAAACGCTTAATTGTTCGGTTTGTGGTAAAACCTTTGCCCAGAGTCAAACTAAAGCTTTGAGACAACACTTGATTGCCCACAAAGAGAAGAAAACATTTAGTTGTTCAGTTTGTGGTAAAACATTTCCACAAAAGGGAGCTCTGCGACAACACTTTACTGTGCACACAGAGGAGAAACCATTTAGTTGTTCAGTTTGTGGTAAAACATTTGCACGAAAGGCAACTCTGAGACGACACTTGACTGTCCACACAGAGGAGAAACCTTTTAGTTGTTCAGTCTGTGGGAAGACATTCGCACAAAAAGGAACACTCAGACGTCATTTGACTGTCCACACAGAGGAGAAACCATTTAGTTGTTCAATTTGTGATAAAACATTTAAAGATAAGGGAAATCTGAGACAACACTCAACTGTCCACATAGAAGAGAAACCATTCAGTTGTTCAATATGTGGTAAAACACTCGCACGAAAGGAAAATCTGACACGGCATATGACTGTCCACACGGGGGAGAAGCCATTTAGTTGTTCAATTTGCGGTAAAAGATGTAGAGATAAGGGAAATCTGAGACAACACTTGACTGTCCACAAAGGGGAGAAACCATTTCGCTGCAGCGTTTGTGATAAAAGGTTCACTTGGCGTCATATTTTCAAAAAACACAAATGTATCAGTGGGACTAAATGAAGCTGCAAAAATGCTTGTTGAGTGCAGTTCTTCCAGCGTACTTACAGTCCTACTGTGAAGATTGCTCAACTCTTATCAGTTTAAAACTGTGATACAGACTCCAAAATAAATTGTTTCATCTATGCAGCTAAAAAAAAAACACATGATCATTTTAGTTCTGTTTTTATTTGTGTGTATATTATTTTATTGTTTTCCAGGAACTATGCTACATTACAGTGCATATATTCATTTATTTGAAAGAAAAAATTTAACATTTTAGCATGAAAATATCTGTGTTATGTTACATGTTTTTTGACTTGTGAACTTGAATTATCCCAGATATGTACAATAATTTTAATATTCTAAGAAATCCACAAATGAGTTAGGATCACAATGCATTTCCTCTCAGACACTAGTTGCTTTGGTAAATTTATCTGTCTAATCTAAGAGATAAGTGAGTTGAGAATGAATTGCAAGGACAGTAGTCAGGTAAAGTCAGGTACAGTCTCTCTCTACTCTCTCTTGGTAAGCTAATATTAGCAGTGCAATGCATCTCTCAGTCCATCTTTGTCTTGCTGTTTATGTTCTGTGACTTGTGCCTTTGTCCAACTTGCAACAGTGTTTATAAGCTGCAGCTCAGAAGAGATAACCTAAGCACGAAATTAAACCTAATTCATACCAATTTTACTGCTCACAGTAGGTAATGTTATTTACAGATTGTGTGTGTGCAAAAATACACAAGAAATCTAATTTTCCTTTACAATAATGTGTTTTAAGGAGAGGATATCACTGAACTACATGTCATTAACTACACACCAACACTGCAGTTATGTTACTTTTCCAATCCAGAAAATAAATAATTTACTACTTAACACCTGTCTGTCTCTTCTTGATCAGAGTATATTAAATATTTGTTTTAATGCAAGCATATGTCACAGGCTTTCTTCACATGGTTATAATGCTATTACATATTTTGGACTTCGCGTAGCTTTCCCCTTTTTCACTATGTGTTTACCTCATCATACTTAATCATTTGTTTTAATGTGAAAGAGGCTGCTACATAGTGTGTGTTTAAAAATGTTCAGACTTTCTAAAAGCACTATGGTCAACATTTGTTCCTTTACTCTGAATTATAAATAAAATGATGTGACTCAACTCCAAACAACACAATTTCTTACTATTTTAGTGGAATTTTCTGGTCTTGAATTGATCTTGCAATATGTGCGAAACACAAGCAGTTGATTTTTAAACTGCTCGTACTACATTCAAAGTCAAGTCATATTTATATTGATTATTTAAATGTCACAAATCATAATATTCTTTATTTGTACACCATGAGAAGTTACTAATAAAAGTTTGTTATGCTTTAACACTGGTTCTCAGACTCTCTCTGGCTTGCTGAAAAAAATCATGCCCCACACCCCACAATTTTTTGATAATTAAAAGCTCTCTGCAAAAAACTCTGTGACAGACGCCAATTAATGAATCTGAAGCTGAAGTCAAAAGGTCAAAATGTTCTTCAAGCATGGTGTGTGTTGGGCTGCTCCTCACTTCACTGCAGCTTAATGACGCCATCTAGTGGGCAGCAAAACATTTGCACAAAAGGCAACTCTGAGACATCACTCGACTGTCCACACAGAGGAGAAACAATTCAGTTGTTCAATTTGTAGTAAATTATTTGCACAAAAGGGAGCTTCGAGACTTCATTTAACTGTCCACATAGAGGATAAACCATTTGATTGTTCGGTTTGTGGTAAAACATTTGCACGAAAGGCAACTCTGAGACGTCACCTGACTGTCCGCACAGAGGAGAGACTATTTAATTGCTCCGTTTGTGGTAAAGGTTTGTGTTAAATAAGATTCCAAAAGTTTGGTCACTTTTATTTTGAAAATTATCAAGGAACTGGAACAGGAAGTGTACTGATGGTGGCTAACATGCTAGATTTTTCCGTTATGTAGCACATGCGTTCCTACAGTGCGGAGTGAACCATCTGATCTTGTATGTCTGGATACACCTGTTGAAGTGGACTTTGTGTAAACTCTCGGATGTTTCAGCTCAGACTTGATCTCCTGTTAGCCACGAATGTTAACGGACGTTAGCGTAGCTTGCTGTCAGGAAATAGACGGAGACGAAACTCGGCCACACAGTGTTAGTTGGAGCAGCTTCGACAGGAGACCAAACTGTATTTTCCACAGACTCAAAATGTCCATATGTCCAGATAAAGCTGCACGAATAGTCTCTTTGTTTTCCTCCTTATCTGAAAATGCTGAATACTTGAATTATCTCTTGCTGTCCTACGAAGCTAATGAAGTTAACTAAACTTGCTAGCTGGAAAAAGACGCACATCAGAGTGACCAAACGGAGTTTTTCTGGAGGAAAAGTTTCTGTGAATTTGTAAAAAAGAAAAAAATGTCACGCAAACTACGAGTTTCCAATCCTGAAGTCCGGTTACACAGAACAGGTCTGTACACTTTCATTGCTGTTCTCACTTTAACCCGCAGTGGTGGAAGAAGTGTTCAGATCCTTTCACTCTTCACTTTTGAACCACTGGAAGTGTGTGGTGGTGGTTGTATCTGCAGAGATTCAGGGTGTAACAAAATATCATTACACTTATTTATTGAAATGTGTTTTGTTGTACAGTATCAGATCTCAAAACACAGTATTGTGATAAATGAAAAGCGTTTGTGTTGTGTTTAAACCCTCAATATGTAGATAGCATCTGACTGCATAAATATAAACTTTAATCTCAGATTTTCTGCACAGGAATTTTGATTTAAAAAATGCAATATATCATCTTGCTTATTTTTGTGTCCACTGTATTGAAACAAGCTGACAACTAAAGCTCTGTGCATGTAGTTTATCTGTTTAGTTTGTCACATAAAATACTTGCAACGCTCCACAATTATTGGTTCATTTAACATTTAATTTCATAGCATTTCTACTCTGACAAAATGCAAAGAACATGATATGCTGGTACTTTGTTTTAGTCTGAATGACAGTAAGAAAACAGTGGCGTCAGTGGTGATTTGAGTTTCTAAAGCATGTGTATGTATTTCATGATCCTCCACAGATGTCCAGCTGCCGTTGGTGTGTAAAGAAGAGGATCCTCCTGTGCAGCAGGAGTGGAATCACAGTCTGGACCAGGAGGACCCACCAGAGCTGCCACACATTAAAGAGGAACAGGAGGAACTCTGGACCAGTCAGGAGGGGGAGCAGCTTCGAGGGCTGGAGGAGGCTGATACCACCGACTTCACATTCACTCGTGTCGTCGTGAAGAGTGAAGAAGATGATGGGGAGAAACCTCAGTCCTCACAGCTTCATCAAAGCGAAACTGAAGACAACAGAGAAGCAGAGCATTTGAAAACAGAAGCTGATGGAGAGGTCT
>JAJHUR010120048.1:0-11965 GCA_027495735.1 Lutjanus campechanus
GTCTACAGATACTTTTTATTGTAAATAAAAATGCCTTATAGATTTATCCTGTATGATCAATATAATTTATAGACAGTACATTATGCATGATGATACTAAGAATTTTTGAACAGCTTATTAAAGGGTAATATATTAATGTTTATATAATAGGAGGTGTTGTGTCCCTGCACTTCACCACATGCCCGTTAACGTGATGAACTGTTTGAGGTGGTTTGTAGATGCTAGCAGACGTTAACAGTTTTTGTGACCTGTGCTACAAAACTTTTAACCTCTGAAGCACCGGTGCCATGTGAAAAAAAAAACACTTAGCACACAGCCCTGAAAGGTCAGAGGTCAACTTCACTGTGACATCATAATGTCCAGCTCTCTATCAGTCCTCTGTCCTCCTCTGTACAAATTGTCTCTGAGTGAAGACGGCGTGTTTCTACCTGAAGATTATTCACTGGAATCACACATGTATTGTAAGAATTTGTTCCATATTAAACTCTTTAAGTCTTCACGACAGACATTATATGAGTCTGGACAGACATGGATGTAAACTGTAACTGGACTGGTTGGTTCACAAAATCTGAACTATCCCTTTAAGGAAACTAATCTCCAGAGCTGGGATGAAAACGGGCCTGAACTTGTCTAAAAACTTGTGGGAAGACAGATTACCAAAACATTTCTGTGTAAAATCAATATCCACTACAGTGTGTTCCCACACACCGCGGCGCTCTGAGGAGCTGCTGCAGTCGGTTGTGCTGCTGCGGTCGAATCTTCACCTCCGAGAGATTCTGTAAGAAACGAGCAGCAGCAGCAGCAGCAGCAGCTCTGTGATGCTGGACGGGCAGCGTGGGAGGACACACAGCTGAGCAGCTCACACAAAGAACAAACCAACACGACGACTGCCAGAATTCAGTGGTACGTGTTAGAAGTGAGCGTATTCACAGTGTCCCTGCTGACAGCTGGACTGATGTGGTGTTTGGTTAATGTGCTGCTGTCTGCTGGGAGGTTCAAATGACAGAAAATAAACTTCAATATCCCAAAATCCTGCAGAGTCAGTAAAACTACATGACCAGTCTGTGATGTAAACCCAGTGAAGCCAGTCGGAGGAACTGATGGTATCACTGCTGAGTTCAGCTTCTAACACACTCACTGACAGCACAAACTCTGTTTGGATTCAGCTCTTCGGTTCAGATGTTTCACTTCCTGCAGGTGAAACAGTCACTTCACTGGATTTAATTTGGAGACTAAAGACCTTTAGGGGCGAGTTGCACCAATAGCCCGATCTTAAGCTAAGATGGTCATAACTTTGTGTTCTAAGTCCAACCTCGTAGTTATGCCTGTACCATCTGGGCTTAAGTCTTCCTCTTGCAAAGACTGAGCATAAATCTTACGGCTAGTCAGAAGCAGGTGTAAAGTCAAAATCTAGGTCATAACGACTATTGTTTTGGGTGGAGGACCCCCACTGGTCTGGTTATATTTTTTGAGAGAAAAGTCTTGTCAGCCTCTGAGCGGCAGCAGCTGGAGTCCATACAGTCGTTCAGCTGTTAGCATGGCTCTGTTTCGGCTGTGCAGCTCGATTAATTTTCAGATCTTTATGTCCGTGAAGTTTCCTTTCCTCTTCCTCTGATCTTCCATATTTAAAGTTGCTGCTAATGATCACAAAGTAGTGAGTCAGCGAAAGATTGTTTAAGTGTGTCATAACAACGTGCGCTGCTAGATAATAACCACAGTGATGTGGGCATTCACATGAATGTGTATCGCTAAGACCAGGCATAGTAAAAACTAGACTTAAGTCTGCTTGGTTCAACCGACCTGAAGTCCATTCTAAAGACTTGTCTTAGCTAAAACCAACTTGGCAGTCAGGACTGGGTGCAGTAAAGACAAAGTAGGTGCAACCCACTCCAGAATACCAACTGATTGTAAGAGTCTGCTGTGATGCATTCATGGACTGGCAGGAAATTTGAAAGTCAGCTGCCATCAAACGACAAACTACCAAATTTAACAAGCTACTTCATTTTAATTATCACTTCCACAAAAACCTTGTTCGATGGAGCATCATTACTTAAACAAACCCAAAAGACAAAGAGTAAGGAAATAAAGGATTATGTGATTTGTTTTACATTATTAAAAAGTTGCTGTCTGGCAGCTGAAAGTCACATTTCATAGGATGGTGATTCCCACCTGTACATGAATGCATCATATCGGGACCTTTCACTTTGAACTGTACTGACATGCAGCAGCACCAGAGCGTGACGTTCAGTGTGATGGATCAGCTGTTTGCTGCAAGTTTCAAGTCTCTGCAAGTTGACTTCCAGGGAAATTTGTGAAAAACAAAAAGCTGCCTGGAAAAAATGAAATCTAGCCACACAGTCACAGTCACACAACGAGTTGCAGTAACTGGGCTAAAAGCTGTGAGAACACTGATGAGAGGATTTAAATCTTTGTGTCTTTATATCTACTGTCTAAATATTAAGAAAAAGGGACTTCCAGTTGTCTTTTCCTCCATAATACAGTCATCTGAGCCGCTGTAACCCAATTTAACCACCTTCCGTATAAACATCGCCCCACCCCAAAGCCACATGATACGCCTGATGACTATGTATGACCCCTCGCCGAAGTCGCATTAACATTGCGGCAAACGGCCACAATATTTTGGGACACAAAGAAGAGCCCTGTGGGAGGGGGATTTCCCACCGCTTAAATGTGGAGCAGTGAGGGGATTATTCTTCCAGGGAGCCGGAGAGGAGGAGATGAAGAGACGGGAGGATAAGCCGCTGAGCAAGAGGGGAGACGGAGGCGGCGGTGGTGGGGTAGTTGTGGGGGGGGTCAGTCTGATAAACTTCAGAGAGCTGGATCTTTGCTCTCGGGGAAAAACCATCACATCCAGGGTATGATTTAACCAATCATGTTTCGGTCAGAGCCGCCAACGGTCAATAAAGTTTGAAGTTCAGCATCGTCTTTTTGGGGAGCGGCTAAAAAAATAACCAGGAGTCTTTTGTTCAGAGTTTTGCTCGACTCAGGGTGGAAAAGAGTCTGAATCAGCGTCAGAGCAGCTCAGATCAGAATTATTCAGCTACCCATGCCTGACAAGTTGACCCCTTAATCCCTGAGAAACAAAAGTGTAAAAGTCCGACTCTAAACCATCATGTCAGTTTGCTGGATGTCCAACAGGCATCAACAGCAAACAAAACTTCCCTTAATCTAAATAGATGCTGGCTCATCATTGCACATACATGCCAACCCTCCTGATTTCCCCCAGTTTCCTCCTGGGGTCATGATTCTCTCATATTTCTCAATGCTCGAAGAGTCTACGGTTTCCACCTGATCACCAATACAGCTACGCTAAATGTTGTGACAAATTTCTCCTGAGGGAGTCAAATAAAGAAATCTTGAACCTTGAACCTTGACACAGAAGAGAACTGGGGCACATTCAATCTGAAAACGTTCTGCTATGGTTTCCAGATTGAACGACATGTTTCCTCAAAAATGTGTATTTATTTGTTATTTTCTTTCTTTAACAGTCATCAGAATACAGGAAACAAATTCATTTCCTCACCCAACAGTACAGATCGAAAGGTTTTTGCAAATCATTGCAATCTGTTTTTATTTATATTGCTTTTAACTTTTTTTGGAATTGGGGTTTTATATATAATCAAGGCTGACGTTGGTTATGAATAAATAACTGTGACACAAAACTGATTGTTTGGTCGATTGTCTAATTGATTAACAGCAGTAGATTAGTTCATTCTCCATCTGCGTGGTTCAGCCAGAGACGTAAAGAGAAGTAGGAAGAAGACAAAGCTTCCTCCCTCGTCTCGTTCCAGTAACAAGCTCACATTCCTCAAAATCTTCCCTTCTTCTTTATTTCCTTTTTGCAAAGGAGTCTTGGCACACCCGAGCGACCCACGCCGCTGGCACCACCATGACACCAAACTCCACTCTGGCTCTGGTTTTACAATGGAGGTGAAGAGACGGATGGAAGCAGGGGAGGCGTAAATGAGACGGAGGAAGTCTTCTGATACGATGCCCAGAGGAGCAGAGATCAAGCAGGAGACGGAGATGGGATGAGAGAAGAAGGCGAAGGGGGAAGGGAAGGCTTTGGGATGAACAGGAACAGTGACGGCGTGACGAAGCCCCTTACACTCGCTTCGCCCCCCTTAGGGAGGGAGTGTCGACGACATGCGCGCTCCTTCGAAGCTGACAAGACTTTAATTAGAACAACTTAAAGCCTTGAAGAGCAGAGCTGAGGAGGAGGAGGAGAACAAAGAGAGTCGTCGCCAACCATCCAGTCTGTCTCGTCTCAGAGTGTCTGCAGAGATTTCTCCAGGAGCTACACGGGAAACACCACCATGTTGGAGGAATCCTTTATTGTCATAGCTTCGATTCAGCTTATGACCCCATTTTAGATTCCAGAGTTAGTCTCCTCCTCTGGGTAACAGTTTTTGTGGGAAATTGGGACACATTTGTTGACAGATTGCTCATGTACAGATGGACAAACCAGCGTTCATTAAGGTTCAGTAAGAGATCGTCACCGAGTGTGTCTGCATTAAACGGTTTGAAGGCACAACGCGGATGCAAAGAACCACCCGACAAAAAGTGAAGTGACTTTAAGCCATTTAACACACACCTACTCATTGATTATCCTGCTTACTTATACCATGGTCATTTGCAAGCGATATGAAATACATTACATTTTTGGTGAAAGTTTTATTCTGAAAATCAAAAGTTATGAAGCAAGAGTTTACTGTTGCTATGACTACAAGTAATTGTAGTCCCTTTTACAACCAAACTCAGCTGACTTGCCAAAAGGTTTTCTATCCAAACCACATCCTCCTCAAGGATATTCTGATAAAAAGGCTGCTGTGGATGATAGAAAAGGTGTCGCTTCCTCTAAACCTTAATTAGTCTCTCGTCCTGCCTTTGACTGCTTTAATGGGGGGAAGCACAAGCGTCAAGGACGTCACATCCATTTTAACCAGATAAAACAGGCTGGAGGTGCGTGAAACTTTGCTGAAATAGAGCCGGGGAGAGAGATTTTTCAGCCTGTTGGCTCAGTGTGACCGTAGTGCCACCAAACACCAGATAAAGACGAGTTTCTCAGCCAAATAGAACCTTTTTCTTCTGTTTTGTCATCAATGACGGCCGTGTCCATCATCCACCAAGTGATCAGGGCTGGTATCGTTTAAAAAATAACGAGAACAGTCCAAGTTTTGATATACTTTGTACATCATGAACAACAGAGAGAGAATCCAGTTTTTGTGCTACATGAGCCTGAAAGCGTCGTCTGTGACAAAGCCAGAAACATTACAGACAGCTGAGCAACAGGAAGGAAGGAAGGAAACAAGTGTGTACTTTCAAAATAAAATTTAAAATAAAGTTTTCTGAATAAAAATGTCTAAAAATGAAAAATTCACAACATGAAATAAAATATTTTGCTTTGTTCAAGGAGGGCAGGGGCCCTGTAACCCTCCAAAACAGTGGTAGGGAAAAAACACTGTTAATGAAACTGCTTTGGGGTCAATTCTTAACGTAAACATTAATATTTTTAATGAGGCAACAGGTTAGAGGTTAGTCCCTGTACAATTTACACCATCATTTCTCTGAGAATCTCTTTCATATCCAAGCAAAATTGGTATTGTAACTGAAATATCTCTAAACAAATAAGAATCAATTATCAAATCGAACAGAATCAAATCGAATCAGGACCTTTTTGTTGTGTTTCTTATGAAGACACCTGTTTTGAGAGTTGAGGTCAGTTTGTAATTCAGGAAAATGCAGGAAAAACTCTGCCCACAGCAGTTTGATTGGTGCCATTAAAGTATCAAAGTCTGATATCCAGTCCTACCAGTGTTTGACTTCAGCTTGTCCTGAATAACATGAGACTTGGCTCGGACTCGGTTCAAATATTTGGCAACCTGACTTGGACTTGCTGTGACAGAATTGAGACTTTTATTAGACGAGTCCCACAAGACTTAAAATCCACTGAGCCAATATGCTCCAGTGAGCGCAGCTTCACCTTAAAGCCCTTCAGATCTCCACCACAGAAAGATAATACCAAGCCTGACTCAGCAGGACTCCTCAGGGACCGGAGGAAATTGGCTGTTTTGGTCATATTGGAGGTCCGACACTGAGCTGCAGTAAGAGGCAGCGAGTTATTATCATCACACTGTTGGCTCGCAGCGGAAGGTAAACACAAGACAGAGCCCCAGAGAAAACTCTGAGGCTGTGCTTAAAGACAGGAATGAAGACTGTTACTGTGCAATGTTACCCAAATCTCCCCACAGGGACCGAGCGTCTCCTCCTGCTGTTGACTTGTTCTGCGTGCATGAACGTATACTCACATAAATATTTAAGCTGTGGATGAAAACTGTGAGAAATGAGGCAGCAGGTAAGATGCACACTTGAGCTGGAGCTAATTTCAGATACCACATGATCGATCAGTGTAACTGACTGTCTGCTGAGAGACTTCTGAGATTCACATTTCTTGAAAAACCTTTTATGCCTTTATGTTTTTATGGCCAGTAGAGCTGTGACAATTAATCAATTTATACTGATTATTAAATTATTTGCCAACTATTTTGTCAATTCATCGGTTAGTTATTCTTTGATTTAAAAAACAACAACAAATTCTCTGATTTCCACTGTTTTCAGGTTTCTTCACTCCTCTAATGACAGTAAACTGGATATCTTTGGGACAACTTGATCAACATTTTTCACCGTTTTCTGACATTTTGTGGATCAAACCACTAATCTACTAATAAATGATTAATCAAGAAAATATTCTACAGATTAACTGATGGTAAAAAATAACCGTTACTTGCAGCCCTAACGGCCGAAACATTATATTTTCAGATCATCCCATTCTTGTTGTAGATTTTGGTGTTCAAATGTCAAAGGTCACAGTTCAACATTTCATACGCGAATTATGACAAAATTACACACAAATATCTAACAGGATAAAATGATGAGGTGATGACATTTTATATCCAAAAGGTCAAAGGTTAACTTCACTGTGACATCATAATGCTCAGCTCTCTGTCCTCCTCTGAAAAATTCATCATTAGGAAGAAAATAGTTCCTCATGTAGGAACTACTTTCTTTCTAGTAGCAAAAAAAGTAGTTCTGGTATGGAATTGCTCAACAAAGGTTGATTTCTGGAAAAAGACAAGACTGCTGAGTTTTTCAAAGTTTCTTTTTTGTGGTTTGAGCACCACAGGACTCGTGTCATCTAGTTCCATTATACTGGAGAGAAGGCAGACATGAAACTGTCTGGATGGACAGATAGTACAGCTAAGAGGAAAAATACGTAGTTTAGATTTTAGGGGAGAACTGTCCATTTAAAGTTGTATTTAACAAATACAGTTTTAAAACTGCAGTAGGTCAAATTGCGGTTTTGATAAAATCTCAATAAACCTGGACTGCATATTGCAAATATTCTTTTTAATTAATAATGTGAACTTTCAGACATTCGCAGCTCTTTTACTAAAATAACATAAAATAAAAATTTTTTCATGTTATTGTCAGTTTTGTATTGATGCTTCCTGACTTGCAGGACTTGTTTTCATCTTATTTTCTCACACTGTGTTTATCATTAAGCTCTAATATCACAGAGATAAACTACTTGGTGACAAATCAGATTCTGATTCTGAGAAAAGGATCGTTTCAGTTTCTTCCTCAGACGAAATCTGTGTTTGATTTTATTTCCTCCTTGACTTTGAGGCTTTCAGCAGCAACCTGATCCTGAGCTGAACGACTGTTATTATCCAATATTATCACCATCATTATCTCTGCTGATAAGCACCCTCATTAACTGGATCTAATTTCAGCACTTCAGCGTACGTACATTACCCACCGAGCGTGAGGCGGGCTGGGATCCCTGCTCACTGGATTTAATGGAGTCAGACACACACACACACACACACACACACACACACACACACACACTGCATCTATCAGAACAGAGGAATTCACTGTGTGTGTGTGTGTGTGTGTGTGTGTTTGTGTTTCTGCACACACCCCAGATACCACCTACGCTTGACACTTTTAAACTTCACTTGCTCTGTGTGTGTGTGTGTGTTAGTGTGTGTTTGCGTGTGTGTTTGCGTGTGTGTGTGTGTGTGTGTGTGTGTGTGTGAGTGACTTCCTGGTAATTCTCAGCCTGCCACTTTTGCCCCCACTCAGAGCTGTCAACTCTGGGAGGTCAAAGGTCATCAGAGCCGACATGAAGATGTTTAAGACTCTGTATCAAAGCCTGATGCTGACGTTTGTCAGTAACAGGGTTCAGGGTGGATTATACATGTTACAGTGTGCAGAGCTGCAACGATCAGTCAATTCATCAATCAAAAGAAAATTAATTGCCAACTATTTGGGTAATTGATTAATTGTCATTTTTCAAGATGTCAAAAAAAAAAATGCTGGTTCTGGCCTCTTGAAGAGATAGTTTACCCAAAAATTTAAATTCAGTCATCATCTACTAGGAGTGCAGCAGATCTCAGCTGTCTCGTGTGTCTGACGTGATCGTCTCCCACAGTTCTGCTGTGATCTGATGTAACCATGACAGAGTGAAACACAGTTTTACTGTCGCTGTTTCTTTTACATAAGTTATAAAACCCGAAATCTGACTGCAGAGTGTCAGTGAACCGTCAGGACAGATGCTGCTGTGTTTGACTCTGCAGATCATCTCTGTGAAGAGCCAATGATTTAAAAGCCTCGAGTGACATCACGACCATGATTTTCACTGGTGTAACACTGCTGTCGACGTAGAAACAGATGATGGGGAACCTCTGTAGCTCAGCTGGTAGAACTCCCGCCTGCAGCCAATTTGCTGCATGTCATCACCTCTCTCTCTCTCTCTCTCTCTCTCTCTCCCCTTTCCTGTCATATCTTCAGCTGTCCTATCAAAATAAAGGCAAAAGCTCAAAACATACTCTTAACAAAAAAAACAAAAAAAAACAGATCATAAGACAGTTATCACTATTAGCATACTAATTATTTTTATCCTGACATTACTGTAGATGTTATTGTTGCTGTGGTGATGACTACAGACAGGAAAGTCAAAGCAAAGTGCTTTTTCAAAATAATCAAACTCTAATCACACCTTTTTCTTTTTTGCTGATCCAAAACATGATCTGATCTGTGACTGAAAACTGTGATTCCTGTGATCCGCTGCATCCCTGCTGACCAGACAAGAGGTAAAACAGAATTTAACTATTTTTATTTTATTATCTGTTAAAGTCATTTTTCATGCTAAATGGCAGAAATGCTGTTTTCACCCTCTAAAATGTGAAGATTTCCTGTTTTTCTTCTTTTACTTGTTTAATCACTTTGGACTTTGGACGGACATTTTTCCCCATTTTCTATATTTTACAGACGATGCTGCCTGAGATTAAAAACTTTAATCTTTGACAGATATATTCAGACCAGCCTCGACTTTGGAACACTGCTGCAGTTGTTGGGAGAAATCAGACCTTAGATCTGCCCAGTTATAATGGTCCAGTGTGTGGAAGTATTTTGGCTAAAATGAAAAACAAAGATCAGACATTGTTGGACAAATATTAAGTTAACTGCTCGGAGCAAACGCTGCTGCAGCTTCCATGTCAAGAACAAAACAAAATACCCCTTTTAGCAAGAAAAGTCCAGACATGTATCAGTGGTCTTGATTTGACCCCTGTGTGCAGCCCTCGGGACTTCCTCCTCTTCCTCCTCTTTGACCTGCATCCTCGCTGTGGTTCAGCAGCGTGTTCGTTCATTCAGAGGAGGTCAAACTGGAAATCAGGTCATCGGTCCGACTGCATCAGTCATCAGAGTATCACAGAGTCTGGTCATGGCTGCTCAGCATCCACGATGCCCTGCGAGATAACCTCCTCCTAACCCGCACTTAAAAACGCCAAGAAAGATCCACCGGCTTCCAGACGAGACCGCCGGCAACGAGCGCAGGAAATGACTCACAGCCACAGAGACGACCACTATCATCCAGAGACGGCGAGTGTGACAGCAGAGAAAGTTCAGGTTCTTCATCACACAACACGTCTTCAGCTCCTCAGTTTTTTTTTGTAATTCACCTTTAACTGCTGTTAAGCTTCACCTGTTTTGTTTCATTCCTGGTAAAACACTATAAAACACTATAAAACCTAAATAAAGGTTTGTTTACAAACAGTCAAGAAGCTCATGGGTCAAATATTCCAGAGTCTCCAGACAAATTAAAGGAAAACTCTGTAATATATTCACTGTAATAAATCATAAAATGACCATGATGTTTCATCAAAGATCAATGGAAACATGTTAAGTTGAAATACTTCACTAGACATTAATGCTACAGCTGCAGTGTCCCCCTGCGAAATCTCACATTAATCAGACTTCAAATTATGGCAGAATTTTTGCAGAACGAGTAAGTGTCTGTTTATGAGTCATAATAAATCAATATTTTCTTTTTAACAAGGTGTAGATGTTTATAACTATTAAACTGAGCAAAATGTTAATGGAGTTTGGGCGGCAGTCACTTATCTTATCATCAGGAGTGAGTATTTACGGAGCAGTGGGATTCTGTTTTCAGGATAACTGACTGAACTTTACATTGACAGACAACTGACAGAGTAATAAACAGCTGATCAACTTACAGTGGACGACTAGTTGTCGCTTGCTACGAGGTTGTTGAACATATTTAATATATGATGAGTCGATTCGAAGAAAATTTAGTTGCCAACTGTTTTAATAATTAATTAATCTTGGCTATTTTTTTGTCATTTCTGACAGCAAATGAGGAGTTTTGGGGTTTTGGACTGTTGGTGGGACAGAATTTGAAGACGTGACTTTGTGCTCTGGGAAAGTGTGATGAGCAATTTCCCCAATTTTTTAAACATTTTATAGGCTTAAAGATTAATGATCAGCACATGAATCAATTATAGGGGAAAAACAATCCTGAAAAAATATTTAATTGCAATTATTTTGACTGTTATTGCAATTGTGATATGAGAATGATTCATTCTTACATTATTTTCTATTTATTTTAAAGAAACATTTTATTTAAAAGATGATGGTGTAATTTTTGCAGTGATTTGATTGAACACTGCAGAATATGACTCACAGGCCAGGACGACAATATTTAATTTAAAATGGTATTTTCACACATTTCGTGTGCAGATGTTGCTCCTCCTGTGATTTGAAAAGTGCAGTAGGCCACTTTGAACTGATCATATTAATTGTTCAGCCCCAACTGATGATGAAGATAATTGAAAACAACATGCCAACTGATTTTCTAATTTCCTGTTTTTGAAATTGACGCTTGATGTTCATCTTCATTATGAGACAGAGGACCTGGTGGGAACGTTCAGCAGTCCGTCCATGTGGAGCAGCAGGTGTCTGTCTGTCTGCTCTCTTACTGAAGAAGTTAACCTCAAGAAGCTGGAGGAGAAACAAGCTTCTCTTATCTCTGTTATCTGCTGCAGAAATAAGTAATATTTTATATTTTTTGACTTAATAAACATCAGTATAAAGCCAGCGTGCGTCTGGCTGTATTGTAACTTGTTGTGTGCTCTGAGCTGCAGTTCGTGTCAGGCTGAGCGGAACGTGTTCAGGGGAAATGTTGGCTGGAGGCCTGGTTAAACAAAGCCTGGTTACAGCGCTGAGGTGTGGCTCAGGGTGGCATTCGATTCGCCTCCGCAGCGGACGCCTGTCTGGAAAACAAGCAGGTGTGCATGCCATTCCTTATACGGCAGCTTTACACACACAGACAACAAGAAAAGAAAAGAAAAGAAAAGACAGAAAGAACGAGGTCGTCCCGCTGGGATCCAGAAACCCAGGCCGGGCCGGGCCCTGCTGTTCTACAAAAAGAAAGAGGACGTGTTGTTGTTGTCGGGTTCAGTGGTTACATAAGACACTCTGAGTTTTCTTTCCTTCTCGCTCATGTAACTTCATACAGTGTCGAGGCCTCCAGCTGCATTATTTAGACACAAAGTGCTGCTCTGAGTGAGAAGTGACG